>JAZGTH010000005.1:15182500-15190000 GCA_036877525.1 Chromobotia macracanthus
ACACAAATTTGATGAAACCTGAAAGCTTTCTGATACATGAAAAATGTATGTTGATGAAATAGAGTGTATGTGATGCAGCAAGCATCTGTTTCAGTTTCTTACAGGAAGTTGTTGTGTTATAGGTGGAAGTCTCTTTGGAAACACCCAGAATAAAGGCTTTGCTTTCACATCTGGTTTGGGTTCGAGCAGCGCTGCAGGTACTGGCTTTGGCAGTACCGGACTGAGCTTTGGAGGGTTTGGAGGAATCCAACCCACCCAGACACAACAGGGTGAGAAACACTGAACTGTGTGTGTGTGTTTGTTTGTGAATTGTGGATTAATTTGTGTGTGTTTGTAGGAGGTCTGTTCACCCAGCAGCCTTCTCAGTCCAGTCAGCTGATTAACACGGCCAGCGCTTTGTCCGCCCCATCTGTGCTCAACGATGAACGTGACTCTATTCTGGCTAAATGGAACCAGCTGCAGGCGTTCTGGGGAACAGGCAAAGGTTACTTCAACTGCAGTGTCCCTCCAGTGGAGTTCAGCCAGGAAAACCCCTTCTGCCGCTTCAAGGTACTGCTGATGATGTCATACTGCAGGGCATGATGGGAGTCCTGTCTAAACCAGAACTTGGGCTCCATTTGTTTACTATGTAGTGCATGACAGTGAGTGCACAGTGAGCATACACAGTGTGCATCAGCTGTCACACAAGCAACTTCATTACATACATTTTACCTGTCTGTGCATGCCTTTAGAAAATTCTCATCAATAACAACAATATTCTTAATTTGCCTTGTGATTGTATGTACATCTGTGCTAGTTTGTGGTTAAATTATGCTGAACACAGAATGACTCAACTTAGCATGATGCTACGTAAACAATACTACTCATATTTTAGACATTACTCACACATAAATGTTGGGTTTAAATAATTAAAACATTTTTGATAAATACTTTACAATACTGAGTTTGTTGTAATGCATTCTGGGATATGTGTTAACTTACAAGTTTAGACAGAGAGTAAAAACCTTTGAGTTCACTGTTACACAGTGTCTGTCTGTCTCTTTGTCCACCTTCTTGTCAGTCTCTCTCTCTGTCTGTCTGCCTGCCTGTCTTTGTCTGTGTCTGTCTCTCTCTCTCTCTGTCTGTCTCTCTGTTCCTCTCTCACACTCACTCTTTCAATTCAGTTAAAATGCTTTACTGGCATGATTGTGTTTACATGCAATATTGCCAAAGCATTATACATGAAAAACAGTTAGGTATTGATAAGAAATGTACAGTTTTAAAATAGCAACAACAGTAGTGTGATATTAAAATAAAAGAAGGTGCTGGTTAAAGGATAAAATAAGAAAAGATCAAATGTATTAGTATAAAGGTGGATGTTTAACATAAATTCATGGACAACAGCCAGAGTAAAATTAAATAAATATATGCTGTGTGTGTATGGACTGTCTTTGTACTGGATCAAGGCAGTGGTTTGTTTCTGAGGATGTGCAGCTGAATTTAGCAGCAGCTGACGGGTGTCTGCCATCTGCTGTTGATCCTGTTCTGAAGAGCTGCAGAACTGTGGCATGAGGTTGGAGATTTTCTCCAAGTGTTTCTCTCTCACCTGTTTGTATTAACCACAGAGAAGGAGAAAGTGTGTCTGTCTCTACCTCACCTGTCTCACAGTGTCCACAAACTTGTTCTTCTTTTGGAAGCATGTTTGTCTGTGTCTGTTTTTCCCTACTGCCAGACTGTGATCACTGAGTCTGTATTTGGTGAGGATTCATCTCTGCTTTGGGTCTCTAACAATGTAGAGATATTTTGCCAGATTATATTTTCTATTTAGGGCCTGATAGCAGTCCAGTTTATTTGGGTTTTTACTTTCATTTTCTCAATGGTTCAAATATGAATGTTTATTATGAATGAGTTGGTTTATTCTGATTGGTTATGTTCTGCAGGTCTGAAGTTGATTTTTCTGGAGTTTTAGGGTCAGTTGGCAGAGAGGACTGGTTTTAGCTCTCAGCTCTCAGGTTTTAAAGGCTTCATGTTATAGTGTGTTGGGGAACTTGGGTTGGGGTGTGTCCAGAATTTGAGGGAATGTTTTTAAATGTGTATGATTAGGGGGTTTCTGTCTAGTTCATTAGTAGGTGTTTTTCTCTGAACTCTTGATGTGTTTCTGCAGAATCCAGCATACAGGAATGTTGGGATGTTTGTTTAATGTGGAGAAATCTGTCAGACAGTGTGGGCCCCGATCTTCACATCCATATAGAGCGATAGACAGAGTAACACTGTCAAATATTTTGTACCAAACTGTGACAGGAATATTTGTTTTAGTGAATCTGCCCCTGATAGCACAGAATGCCCAACTGGCTTTCTCTTTCAGTGCATTCACAGCCAGAACAAAGCCTTCTGTGGGGCTGAGTTTTAGACAGAGGTAGTCACAGTGCAGCGTGTGTTCCAGTAGCACTGCTAACTAATTGATATATAAATTGAACAGAGTTGTACTCAAGCTGCAGCCTTGTCAGACCCCATGATCTTGAGTGAAAAATTCTGTTCTTTTGTTGCGAATTTTAACTCCACACCTGTTTTCTGAATACATGGATTTAGTAATGTCACACATTTTTCCTCATATGCCAGAAAGTAGAATAGCATTGTATAATATAGAATTGTGTAATATAGCCCATCGTGCCATATTCACGATGTCAGATGCTGTTTTAAAGTCAGCAAAACATGCAAAAATGTTGTCTTATAAATGTGGTCGGTGCTGCAGTGGTTTGTAGAAATCCAATCTGACTTGAGACATTGTGTTTGTTAAGGAAGGTCTGAATGCAGGTGTTCACGATAGAGTCTTTCCCAGATTACTGTTCACACAAATGCCTAAGTAGGTATTGGGATTGAATTTGTCTCCACTTTTGTATAACGGGTGTATTAAGCCTGTACTTCAGGTTTGTAGAACTACATGAAATAGTTTTAATAGAGCCTCCTGCATTGCTGCAGTGCTGTGCTTTAGCAATTTTGTTCTGATGTTGTCTAAACTGCATGCTTTTCTGGTTTTTAGTTTGTTTAGTGCTTCTTTTAATTCTTCTAAGCTAAACAGATAATCTAAAGGGATTTTGTGTCTTTCTCTCCATCTCTGAGCCAGGCAGTGGGGTATAGCTGTGTTCCCGGAGTGAAGGATGAGGACGGGTTAGTGGCTCTGGCTCTCAATAAAAAAGAAATGGACATTCGCTCTCAGCAGCAGCAGTTGGTTGAGTCCTTGCATAAAATTCTGGGAGGAAATCAGACACTCACTGTCAATGTGGAGGGCGTTCGAGCTTTACCCGATGATCAGTGAGACTCATTTCTTTTTCTTTATGTTTGAATCGGACATCAGTTCTTCATAAGTCACAGGGCAGCAAAAGCGTGTGTTTTGTGTGTTAGAACAGTGGAACATTTAAAATCTGTCTGTGTGTGTATATGTGTGCAGGACAGAGGTCATTATTTATCTGGTTGAACGTTCTCTTAACGGCACATCAAAACGAGTTCCAGCCTCGACTCTTTATAACTACATGGAGCAGATGAGTGTGAAATCTCAACTGCAGCAGCTGGGGGTCATCATGACCATCAGCAGAACTGCTCTGACCCCAGAACAGCTCAGACAACTATTGCAGAACCCGCCTGCAGGTACAAAGAAAGTACATAAGTTCATGCTTATTATTGCGCGTAGAAACACACACACACACACACACACACACACACTGACGATGTGTTCTGTGTGTAGGTGTGGACCCCATTATCTGGGAACAGGCCAAAGTGGACAATCCAGACCCAGAGAAGTGCGTCTTGATTTGTGTATGTATTATGTTTTATCAGTCATGTGATCAGAGTTCCAGCTTTAATTTTTGTCTGCAGGTTGATTCCAGTGCCCATGGTCAGTTTTAAAGAGCTTTTGCGCAGACTGAAGATACAAGAGCAGATGACCAAACAGCATCAGACCAGAGTCCATGTGAGAGAGAGACACACACACAGATATTGTCTTTTTGGTTCTGGCTCCTTCTAAATTAGTTTCTCTGTTGTGTTTCAGATCATCTCTAATGACATCAGTGAACTGCAGGGGAATCAGGCCACGACTGCAGCCAAAATCACCCAGTACAAACGCAAACTGATGGATCTGTCGCACAGAGTCCTGCAGGTATCACATGACATCAGAACTCACTCAGAACTCAACATGACATTTCTGAACTAAAATTCGTTTAAAAAAGGTAAAATTCATTTCCAGTTTCAGTAAGAAATATGAAATGTTGCAGAAAACAGAATATGAAATGGTGAAGAAAACTCCCCAACGCATTTGATTTGGACTGTGAATTACTTGGATCACTTGAATCACTCTGGCACATGCTGTGTGTGTTTCAGGTGTTGATTAAACAGGAAGTTCAGAGGAAGAGTGGTTATGCCATTCAGCTGGATGAAGAGCATTTGCGAGTTCAGCTGGAAACCATCCAATCAGAGCTCAACGCACCCACACAGTTTAAGGTGTGAACATGCTACAGTTAAACTGGTTTCAGCTCACACAGCGAACATGTCATGAAGTCATACGTGGCCACATTCACGCAGAGAAGTTATTGAAGTACTTTGTGTGTGTTTGGCTGATGGTTAAACATTGTTTTACAATAAACTAGTGAGAGGTAAACTGTTGGGTTTATAAGGCTACCAGTATACACATAATGATATTTCACCATGTTAGCGAGGACACATGACCCTAACAAATATAGATAAACCTGTACACACACACACACACACACACACACAAATTTAAAGAAAATCATGTTTAATTTATGAGCCTGTGTGTGTGTGTGTGTCAGGGGCGGCTGAATGAGCTCATGTCTCAGATTCGGATGCAGAATCATTTTGGAGCTGTTCGTTCAGAGGAACGCTATCGTGTGGATGCAGACCTGCTGTGTGAAATCAAACAGGCAAGAATCACAGTCTGTGTGTGTGTCTGCTTACATGTGTCTGTGAAGCTGTGTGTGTGTGTGTGCGGGCGGGCGTTTTTAGATTCAGCTCATTTCTGGGGAGGTTTAGCGGACATATAGCTGAGGAAAGCTGCTTAATCGTTAGAAACAGTTTATAAACTTTATTCAACATGAAGATTTTAAGTTAGGTTTAATGTATTCTTTATATGCTGTGACTGTTCACTAGTTCCTTTTTTTGCACAAATCTAAATCTCCTTTTAATTTCACCAGCTTATTGTAAATAGTCTTGTGGTTTGTGGGACAAATATTTGATTTTTTTTCTCCTAATGAATGAGCTGATTACAGCTGCATGTATGTTAAATACTTTAAATAAACACCAGACATCTGCTGTCAAAAACATCATGTGTGTGATGTTTTCAGTTAGTCTGTATGATTGCCTGTCAGAACTTTGTCTTACAGTTGTATGTTCATCTGCAGCACCTGAAGCAGCAGCAGGAGGGTTTGAGTCATCTGATCAGTGTCATCAAAGACGATCTAGATGATATCAAGATGATTGAAGACCAGCTGCATGATGGGATACACACACGCAGCAGCAAACTCACCTGATACACACACACACAGGCAGCAGCAAACTCACCTGATAGACACACACACACACACACACACACGCAGCAGCAAACTCACCTGATACACACACACACGCAGCAGCAAACTCACCTGATACACACACACACACGCAGCAGCAAACTCACCTGATACACACACACACGCAGCAGCAAACTCACCTGATACACACACACACGCAGCAGCAAACTCACCTGATACACACACACACACGCAGCAGCAAACTCACCTGATACACACACACACACACGCAGCAGCAAACTCACCTGATACACACACACACGCAGCAGCAAACTCACCTGATACACACACACACACACACGCAGCAGCAAACTCACCTGATACACACACACACACACACGCAGCAGCAAACTCACCTGATACACACACACACACACACACACACGCAGCAGCAAACTCACCTGATACACACACACACACACACACACGCAGCAGCAAACTCACCTGATACACACACACACACACACGCAGCAGCAAACTCACCTGATACACACACACACACACGCAGCAGCAAACTCACCTGATACACACACACACACACACACACGCAGCAGCAAACTCACCTGATACACACACACACACACACACACAGCGAAAAATTCACCTGATATGCGCGCATACATTCCCGTCTGAATATTCTGTCTGTTTTTGTGTTCAACTCATTCATTTAGTAAATTCAATTGAATTGATTCAGCACAATGAGGATTATTTTGTTGATTTATCTTTACTGTGGCGTGTGAATATGTGGTTTGTGGGACAAATATTTGATTTTTTTTCTCCTAATGAATGAGCTGATTACAGCTGCATGTATGTTAAATACTTTAAATAAACACCAGACATCTGCTGTCAAAAACATCATGTGTGTGATGTTTTCAGTTAGTCTGTATGATTATCTGCCTGTCAGAACTTTGTCTTACAGTTGTATGTTCATCTGCAGCACCTGAAGCAGCAGCAGGAGGGTTTGAGTCATCTGATCAGTGTCATCAAAGACGATCTAGATGATATCAAGATGATTGAAGACCAGCTGCATGATGGGATACACACACGCAGCAGCAAACTCACCTGATACACACACACACACACACGCAGCAGCAAACTCACCTGATACACACACACACACACACGCAGCAGCAAACTCACCTGATACACACACACACACACGCAGCAGCAAACTCACCTGATACACACACACACACACACACACGCAGCAGCAAACTCACCTGATACACACACACACACACGCAGCAGCAAACTCACCTGATAAACACACACACACACACACACGCAGCAGCAAACTCGCCTGATACACACACACACACACACGCAGCAGCAAACTCACCTGATACACACACACACACACACGCAGCAGCAAACTCACCTGATACACACACACACACACGCAGCAGCAAACTCACCTGATACACACACACACACACGCAGCAGCAAACTCACCTGATACACACACACACACACACGCAGCAGCAAACTCACCTGATACCCACACACACACACACGCAGCAGCAAACTCACCTGATACCCACACACACACACACACGCAGCAGCAAACTCACCTGATACCCACACACACACACACGCAGCAGCAAACTCACCTGATACCCACACACACACACACGCAGCAGCAAACTCACCTGATACCCACACACACACACACGCAGCAGCAAACTCACCTGATACCCACACACACACACACGCAGCAGCAAACTCACCTGATACCACCACACACACACGCAGCAGCAAACTCACCTGATCACACACACACACGCAGCAGCAAACTCACCTGATCAACACACACGCAGCAGCAAACTCACCTGATCACACACACACGCAGCAGCAAACTCGCCTGATACACACACACACACACACACGCAGCAGCAAACTCGCCTGATACACACACACACACACGCAGCAGCAAAACCGTAAC
>JAZGTH010000005.1:15192500-15240000 GCA_036877525.1 Chromobotia macracanthus
AAACTCACCTGATACACACACACACAGCACGCACGCAGCAGCAGCAGCAGCAAACTCACCTGATACACACACACACACGCAGCAGCAAACTCACCTGACACAACACACACACACACACACACACGCAGCAGCAAACTCACCTGATACGCACACGCACGCAGCAGAAGCAAACTCACCTGACACACACACGCAGCAGCAGCAAACTCACCTGATACACACACACGCAGCAGCAGCAGCAGCAAACTCACCTGATACGCACGCGCACGCAGCAGCAGCAAACTCACCTGACACACACGCAGCAGCAGCAAACTCACCTGACATACAGCATCAAAAATCTCCCTTGATACACATACAACAGCAAACTTCCCTTTTACACGCACACGCAATAGCAAACTCACCTGATACACACACACACAGCGAAAAATTCACCTGATATGCGCGCATACATTCCCGTCTGAATATTCTGTCTGTTTTTGTGTTCAACTCATTCATTTAGTAAATTCAATTGAATTGATTCAGCACAATGAGGATTATTTTGTTGATTTATCTTTACTGTGGCGTGTGAATATGTGCTGAAATATTTTACTGTGTCTTGGATCCATTAATAAAGTCTTTGTATGTAATGTTTGTGAATTTAATGTTTGTGAACACTAAATCATATTATTTTAATTTTCTAAGTTTAATAGCAAAAAATACCTTGATGTAGAAATGATTAGAAACAATTATTCAGACATGCTGACTCCTGGTTTACAGTATTTATTTTAGCCAGTTGTTTGTATATGTTTGTCTGGTTTTTGGTTATTCTGGAGAGTTCGGTGAGGCTGGTGGTTTGTTCTCAGTTCTAGAATGTTCCACTAATCGAAAAGCTTCCAGGAATTCGTTGATGTCGATACTGCCATCCTTGTTAAAGTCGATGCTGGCTGCCAGTTCTGAGATGGCTTTTTCACTGATGTTGGTCTGGAGGTGGGAGCTCAGCAGCTTCCACGTCTGATGAAACTCCTCAAATGAGATCAGACCTAAATACATGAATCACACTTTCATGTTTTGTTTGTCTAATGTTTGTTTATTTTGCTCAGTTGTTAGACTAAACGGATGTTTTCTACTGGTAATCTGGATATTATAATACACTGTGATGTAATTCAGGCCTGTAGTGGTTTAAGAAAACGGAATGGTAAATATTGTTTGTTTTAGCTTGGCCTACAGTAACATAACAATGTGTTTCACTGTAAACAATTACTTTAATGCGTTTGCGAGCTTATGTTTATTCATCCTGTACATTTTTATTTGACCAGTACTGTTTAATGTAGGAGGGACAATGAAACATTAAGTCTAATTTAAATGTTAAAATGTTTTTCCCAAAATTAAGGGTTGAAGATTTAGACTGGTGATCACCTGAATTGTCTGTGTCAATCATTCTGAAGATGGTCTCCAGATCTGAATGATGCTTGTACAGAGTCTCCAATAGACTTGTGTTGGCAGTCTGTTGTCAGAATAAGATGTGTTTATTGAGAAGAAAACTGTTTTGTTGAATGAAATTAATTAGAACTGAGTTTTTGGCTTTTGTTCTTTTCATAGTTTTATGCAAATATCTTCCACTGAATTACAGTCACAATACAACATTAATCCAGATGTGGCCATGCCTTTATGCTCTTAGGGTTAGGTTAGTGTTATAGAGTCGGCTTGGTAAACTCTTGCTAACACTCAGACTCAGACCGGTTTCAGGGATGCAAACTGCTTCCCTTTCAGCACAATTCTCATTGGAAGTTAACATGCCCGAATTGTGTGGTAACGTTTCATATTCTAATTATTACAATATCTTGTAAGAGGTACATAAAGGTTAAAAACTATACACACACACACACACACACACATATGAAATTAATGTAAATCCCATCACGTCTGCTATGAAACCTGTTACTGCTTTTATAAAACATTGTGTTATGACAATCAGAATATTTTTTCTGCCAGGTGACATAGTATGTAACTAACCTGTTCACAGTGGCTAACGTAGAAAGAGCGTTTATCAGCACTTTATAATTATAAAAACATCTCCTGACACTTTCTAAGTATCAATATAAAATTAAAGATGTGTTTGTGTATTAATATATATTCACAATTTGAGCCTGAAATTGTATTTTATTTCTTGTGTAAGCGTATGTTTGTGTTACTTTAGTATTTGGCTGGATCATGGACAGGTTGTTGAACCAGTCAATGTAGTTGAGCATCCCATCCTGTGTGCTGCTGGGCACCAGCTGAGATCGTAGAACCCTCCATGGCAGACCCAGACGCAGAACTTTCTCCACAGCACCTGCCCAATGCCTCAGAGAGATCAGCCCTTAAACAACAAAGAGGAAAGATAACAGACTACAGATCACTATTCCAACAACAGAGATCAGACCTTAAACAATGGAGAGGAAAGATCTGAAACTACAGATCACTATTTCAACAACACAGATCAGACCTGAAATAACAGACTGAATGTAGAGTAATTAAAATTAGCGGCATATAAAACTATAGATGTACCCATTTAGATGATTGTGGATGTGTGTGCACCTGTGTACTGTGGGTCATATTCTTGAAACTCTCGGATCAGTGCAGATTTGTGTGCAAACAGCTGCATCCTCAGAGCCTGTAATGCAGACCGTTCAGTTCGTCCCACACTACACACACACATTCAATTATAACTCAGAAACATTCAGAAACAAAACACATCAGACATCCCATGATTTGTTTCAAGATTACAAATGAGTTTTGACCTCTGTCTGAGCGTGAGCTCTCGTGTTGATTGGCTGGCCTGGAACTGTTTGAAGTGAGGTATGTGGTCTGGACCCAGATGTATGTAAGCACCTCTGTTGCTGCCCATGTCATAATAATTAGAGGCTGAAAATATTGTCAATACCTGCAAATCCAGCAGAGCTCCAGTAATCACAGGAATAAATGACACAAACATACATCAAACCCAGACTGCAGGTAACTCTCACCCTGCCGTTGTGGCAAAACTCGAACCCTTCCTGTTTGCACTCGTGTGACCTTATAAGCAGCTGCAGTTTGTGTTTGTCTAGCACATCCTGTGTGACATCTGGCCCCCAGTAACATCCACCACCTCGAACTTCATTAGGGACACAGCCATTCAGAGTCATTGGGTCGCTCCACAGAACATCCACTATCTAGAGTGACAAGATAGGAATGTGTGTATGTGTGGAGTTCAAACATGACAAGTAAAAAACAGATTTATCCCAGGAGTGAAAAATGTGAGACTTTTTTTAAAACATTTTTCAACATCAAGGGTTTTAAACCACAGGCTGCTTTCATATACAACCCCTTAAGTGTTAAAAATTGGTCCTTTTTTGCTTTCTGCATTCTGGTTTGGCTTTTAATACTCTCTCACATTTTCTTTATTAACAGCTGTAATATCTGGAGGTAAGGGTTACAAAGATCATCTATCATAAACAAAATGCATCAGCCAAAATGACATAAATAAGTGCCTGTAACAGCAATCAGGGAATTAAATTCTGTGTTAATCAGCAGCATGTGCAACAGTTTTACTCATGTGCTGATTTATTTCTCAACCTGCAGGTTGGTTCCTGAAGATTCTTCTGGATTGGACCATGATAAATGTGGCTGCTGTTGATGTACAGGAGTCTGAATTCAAAGTGACTCCAGGTATCTGCAGATCTTTTGGTATGGACATCATGAATGCTTCAGATGGAGCTGAACATTTGCAGTGAGATCTGATCTTACAGCTTAGCATGTTAAATTTCACCTGCGTCAACCAATGCATCTAAAAACTTTCCTCATTTATAATCTTCAATAAATCAAAGTACAGGACCTATCTGAACTACCTCAAAAGGTTTCACAATACACATACCTAATTCACATTATGAACTGGGTTCATTCCAGATTATCAGGTCTCAATATATACACACACACACGATTCACATCACTGAACTGGGGTCACTCCAGAGCATTAGGCCTCATGGATTTTCAAAAAGATCATTATGTATGATTTATAAGCTTGTTTTCTTTGGGGACCTCAGAAATGTCCCAACATGGTCAAAATGCACTCTTATTACTATACTTGTGGGGACGGTTTGTTGCAGTTTGCACGGGTGTGTAATGTGCAGCAGCTGAAGCAGTGGTAGTGGATAGATTTTTATGTTAGTATGAGGTGTAAAAATATTTTTGGTTTGTTAATTGTGGCAGGATAAATTAGTAGTGTGGGCTGCCACAGTCTAGGTAATGAATGGCAAACACTGCTCTTAAGTAAAGCAGGCACATAAAGAATCAGTTTAGGGAGTTCCCAAATCAATATTGTTGCGTTAAACTGAAAATCGATTAAAATAGGTAAATCAATATTTTTACCCAACCGTACAAATTTTCAGTGAATATTAATGAGACCTGGCTCTTTAAAAACATCATGCCACTTTACTGTGATAGTTTCAATGGATTCTTTGAAGTACCCTAAAGTACCATGTATATGCCATGCCACAAGATTATGTTTCTGTCTCTGAACACTATTAAAAATAAATGGTTTTTCACAGTGATACCATAGAAGAACTATTTTTGGTTCCCTAAACAACTATTCAGTCAAAGTTTCTTAAAAGAACCATTTCATTCGTACCTATTTTATAATCTACAGTTTTCCACAGTGAAGATCCTTTGGTAAAACAAAAAGGTTCAATGGATGTTAAATGTTCTGGAACCCTACAGTCCAAAATGGTTCTTCTTTGGCATTGTGAAGCACTTTTTTAAGAGTGTAGGACTAAATGTCAATGCTATCTGTCTGTCAAACTGTTTCCCTATTTATCCTGTTAGATCAGATCTTCTGCATCTTTATGCGAATACACATTTGATGAAATTGAGTCAGGTACTGTTACCTCACTGCTGATGTTTTAAAGCGGAACCTCATTATTATTTTACACTGAGATATCATAGGATTGATGCTGTCCTAGGAAAATCATTTATGTCACTGCATGTTGATGGGAGGCAAAACAGGAGTTTCATAAAGTCTGTTTTAATGTTGTTATGACAATGATCCTTCACAAAACATTTTGGACTCAGTTTGCACCTGCATTGGACCACAAATCTTAATACCAGGTGTAAATGGGGACTTTCTGTCCTGAGAAATGTGTTGAGGAACGTTGGCTGGGTTTGTGTTTTCACCTGTTTCCATGCGTCTGCGTCTGTCTCCAGAACTAAAGCAGTATGAGGTTCACATTCTGATGAGAGATGGAGACCTGCCAGACGGCGTCTCTCTGTCAGCTCCTCTTCTAGGGAGTGACCAGCTGGTCCAGATACAGAGTACAGAGAATGTCGAGGGAGATCCGGTCTGTGTCGCACCAGTTTGCTGTGAGACAGAGACTGAACTCTCCTCCGCCCAACCCTGATGTCGTCATCTCCATATGCTTCCGTCTGCCTCATGAATGCTCTGCCCTGCATCGGCCTGAGCACGGAAACAAACTGAAACAAAACAGTTCAATAACAGATGAACAGACAGATAGATAGCTACACAGACAGGTAGACAAGCAGACAAATCATTTTATTTAAGAAGAGATTTCATGTCAGATATAAACAGTCATGTACCAGATGTCTGTCCAGTTTGGCAATCATGTTCAGATCTGTTTTGTCTGAAATTCCTCCGTGTAGAATCAGAACCTTTTGATCGATCACTGTTGCCAGTGGCAACAAGCTGAAGATTTTCTGCAGAACTTTCAGAATCTGTCTCCCATGAACCTGTAGTGATAATTTCATTAATCTTTTCTTTGTGTATGTTATGACCTTCGTTACTGTGTAACATTATGACTTCAGTGATTTCACTGCTGTTTTACTCTCACTGATTCTGCAATACTGAACTGTACAAAAACTGTATCAAAAAAGATTTTAAAGAGTCATCGGATATATTCACCTGTATATTGAAACTGTATCTCTATGTTGTATCGAGTGATAGTCTTGCACACAGTCTAATGATGGTAATGGATTTGTTGTCAGTGTAATGGATTTGTTGTCAGTGTGTGGAGAGAATGAGCAGAAGATGAAAATCCTCTTAATAGCTGCTTTGTGTCTCTATCTGTTGAGTGTGTGTGTGCATGTGTTTGTGTATGGAAGATGAACTCACCCGATATTTCCCCAGAACCTCTTTAGTGAAACCATATCTGCATAAAAAAGACATTACATATTGCAAACACAGATCCTGCTGGTCTATCTTCAAATGTTTCAGTGGTTCTACCTCAGGTTCACAATGTGATCTTCATGGTTTCCTCTGTTTAGATGCACATCATGTGGATACAGCAACAGGAAGGCAAACAAAACCATCAGAACCTCCATGGACTCATTTCCTCTATCAACAAAGTCTCCATTAAACACATACGGCGTCTCTGCTGAAGGAAAACCATTCTAGTCAAGATGAGAAAACAGACATCTGTTATTGGCATATTTTTAAAGGCACAGTGCAGAAATGTAGGTAACAAAAATCTACACACTTTGTAAAAGACCAACAGCAGATCTTCCAGGTGTCCATGCAAATCACCTGCATGAGACCAGATGAGTCAAAATATGAAGAGTTTGAGGTAAACAACATGTTATAAGACACCTTAATCACAATCTGTGTGTGTATGGGGGGTTTGAATATGTGGTTTACTGGGACATGTATAATGTGTAAAACCATGTAAACATGGTTTATGGGGACACTCCCTATGTCCTCATAACCTAAATCGCCTAAAAATACATATATTTTTTGTTAATAATAAATGCCAAAAGCTTTCTGTGAGGTTGGGTTTAGGGATAGAATATACAGTTTGTAGAGTATAAAAACCATTGAGTCTATGTAGAGTCCTCATATAACACATATGCCAACATGTGTGTGTGTATGTGTGAGTGTATGCATGTGTGTGGGGGGATGGATAAGTGTTCTTACCACAGATGGTGATTTCTTTGTATTTGCAGGTTGACACATGATTGATGTTGGGCAGCAAACGCAGGAGCTCCCATGTTTTTCCCAGCAGCTGCAGCACATAGCGTGCATGGAGCTTCTAAAGACAGATCTACTATCAGACGGACTGATTCATTCCTTGCTGGAGTTACAAGAAGTTACTGCAGTTACCTGTTTGTTTTTAAAGGCATCCACAAGCTCTGTGACCTTAGTTATGGTGAGAGGAAATGAAAGGTGAGGTCCAGAGTAAACATCTGGAACCTTAATGTTCTTATAGCAGAAGTATCTCTCGAATACCCCGTCCTGAAACACATCACTGTCATAAAACACATGGGAGATGAGATTCCCTGAGAGAGGGACAGACAGGGAGATAGAGAGAGAAAGAATCATGTTGTAGTTATTTTATGAATAACATCAGAGCTGAGGGTGAAATAAATGATTGAGATTTCTTACTTTGGCTGCTGGAAGATGTGAAATGATCCATCAGGAAACCAAAGAAGTTATAGAGCTGTACAAAAAGAGTACAAAAAAACATATTTACAATCAAACTTCACTTCACCTAAGTCATTTTAAGTTAGTGCAGGAGTAAATCAGAAACATAAGATGGAAATATAATTGAATGAGGAAATAAAATTGTGTTTATAATAACTAGGTTTCTGTGAAAACTGGCCCAGGTCTCAGATCTCTATACTCCTCTATTACTCTGCTGTCTAGAAAAGAGTCTGATCACTGAACATCAGACCTTCTCAAGTCACATGAGGTTGATTCACATACGCGTGGGACGAGAGACTTGCCGTTTGTTATTTCACCTTGATATGATCCTGTTCTCCAGAATATTCTATAGACTGAAAGATGTTCCAGGTGCAGCGTCGTCTCACTTCCAGCCGAGCCACAGATTGACGGTACCAGCGCTGGATGAGAAGAGCTGCCCGCATGGCTGCAGGGCAAAAACACATGAGGTTAGAGCAGCAGAAGATGCTGGTGATTATAATCACATTTACAGATGTGATCTCACCTGTGGCTGCTGTATGTGACAGTTCAGACAGAGAGAATGTGAACCGTAAGACCTTTATTCATATTCACATTGATTACTACGAGAACTTTACATCTTATTTAAATTAACACGAGCAATTACCTGGAACTGAAACGTTTACTATAGACAGATGAAGAACAAATTATAAAGAGAGACAGACAAAAAGTTAGAGAGAGGGGTGACAGAATCATTTAGCTATATCTGAAACCAATGTAATGACATATTTTAAATGAAAAATTCTTCTGACTCTTCAAATGAAGGTTTTATTTGGTGAACTGGCAGATTTCTGGCAAAACTTGTTAATGGTGATTTACGTACCTCGTTCACATTGTGGTAGCTGCAGCTGATTTGATTTGGTGACTCCGCAGCCCATTTCACTGTCACTCTATCTGTATATTAACACAACACATATAGGGAAACGATTCATTAGTGGTCAATATGTTCTTAAAAACAACAAAGCTCACCTAGTCAGAGTTTAATCAGTCAAATTAGTCAAATTCAGCAGCCAGATTCACTTCAACATTCTGAACTACACAAACATGTAGTTGAGTGAGACAAACCAGACGACCGTTTGTGTTGCATGAATGTCAAGACGGCTGAGCCGAGAGAGTGATACGGGTCTTTCTCAATCACATGACCATTTAATCAAACACACAGCCACAGATGGATTAGGGTTAATACTGCATCTCAGCTTTAACCCAGATCAGATGGAAACATAAGGGCTATAGTGAAGTGCAGACCTGTGTTTCATCCCTGTAAATTACACAGAAGGTGTCTCTACTAATTCTACAGGCCTACATTATACTTTAAATTATAAAATGGCAAACAGCAATATATGTTATATGTGTAAAAAGTTATGCTATATATGTAAAGTCTGTATGTTGCCTGTAATTTGATTTTAATGCCACTGTTGTTTATTGTGAATTGTCCCTGAGCTTAAGAAATATGTGCTATATAAATAAAACATATTACTATTATAGGAACTTGTTTGTTTTCAGGAAAATGTGCTGCACTAAACTACAGAAAACCATCCCGCCAGATCTGATCAGATCTTTTATTGTATATATTTTATGTGTGTATTTTACTTTTGTGTGTTGTGTGCATTTCATGGTACTATTGCAAATCCCTTATACCCCGTCCCATAAGATGTTATCTTCATAAATGCCATCTCCATGTTAGCTGGAACGGCATATCTTGCTTAATGATTTTGAAGTTTTATTGGTTCAGTCAGCCCTTTATTCATAAACCTACTATAAACCTAGTATGGATAATTAGTATTATTAATATACATCTCACACATATTATTTGCAATAATACCATGTATTTTTTGTCAAGCATGTCTGACATTTGTTCTGTTTTATTACTATTATTCTTTTTTATTATATGTAAAGCAATGTAATGTTGTAAAAAGCGCTATATCAATAAAATTGAATTGAATCTGACTGTTCTCAATGAATTCAATGACATGAGGATGCCATGACAGAAACATATATCATGTCACATTTATATTTTTGCATTGATCCTGGCTTGGCATCACAGCATTTTTAAAAGAGAAATGTCATACCTAATTTTTATAATTTTGTTTTTTTGAATTTGTGTTTTGAAAAGCACAGCAAAAAAAGTGATACTGCAAGAATTTGCTGAGTGAACTATTTATATAAATGACTTGCTGTGACAGAGTTGATAATAAAGTATTAGGGTTAACTCTCTCAGTAAATGAACAGTAGTTACAGAAGCGGCTCTTTGGGTCTGATGCCTGATGTCTTAACTCAGCAGTAACAAAGAAAGAAAACACGTTTTCCTAAAAAGAACCGTTTCCTGAGAAAGAGCTATAAACTGCTGTTTCTCTGCAGTTCATTCACACGCAGCTGTTGGACGGGAGTCACTAACTCAAGGTCACACACAGATCCTTTGATTTAAGTTTATCTGAGGTGAAACTTCCATCTTTGTATTTCATATGAGAAAAAACTGAACCCTGTAGAAATGGATGTGTGCATTTTGCAGATATTAATGTTGATGTTAGAAGGTTATAACATCAAACATCCCATGAAAATGAACAACTTTCATTTGTAAGTATAAACAGTTCATCTTTTGTAAACACAGCAAACGCAGACATTCGTCAGCTGATCATCACTCATTCAATTCGATCCAATTTTGTTCTATAGCATGTTTCACAATGTTGCATTGTTGCATAGCAGCTTTACATATGAAAATAGAAAATGAAAAATATGTCTTTTTTGTATATGTATTATATTTAAAACCCCACATAAGACATATATGAATATTAATTAATGACAGTAAGATTAAACTAAGATAAGTTTATGAATGACATGATAAACATGATAACATATGACAGGTATCATAATAAACCAGACAAGCCTTACCAGCTTGTCTGCGTTTGTAATGTAACATACAACCTCATTATAGTGGCTTTACCAACAGAATATAATTTATGCCCTTGAATGGCAGATGCTTTTAAAAAAAGTTATTCTTCTGTTTATGTTTTACTGATTAAACCATTTAATAGGTAGCAAAGTTTTCAGGAGTTTCATGACAAACTGAGATGAAGTGTTCTGATAGTACAGATGTCGGCTCTGGTCAACACTCACTCAACATTGGTCTGGTACAGTATACAGTCCTGATTTACATTTACCGAAACAACTTCCCTTAATACATCTGATTCAGTCATTTCAGCTTCTGATGCTACTGTATTTGATGTGATTCTTTTTTATGTACTAAGAAAAATATCAAAATTAAAGTTCAGTGTGCTGGTAATTATGTTAGTTGTGAGGACACAAATGACTAAGTTCTTAGGTTTTTAACAGAATTTATTGTTTCTTTGTTTCACACAGTTTTTTTGTTCCTCTCTGATCTTTCTTTTATTTGTTGTCCATGCACCTGCAGATTTGGGTTTATCATTTTTGCTACTATGTAACCGCACAATTTAAAGCAGAGAAGATTTACACGTTTAACTCAATTGAGTCTTTATTCCCTGGTTCATTTATCTGGTCTTCTGTTCAACACCCTCCATTTGCTGGACATGAAAACAGTGTAAAGTATTCCAAGGCCAAGCCTGCCTAATGTAGATAAATCGCAGCTTTCCCAGGGTGCAACAAACAACATCCATTCTTTCCCTCCAGAGCATCTTCAGACTCACATCACAAGACACGGCTGTCAGCTTCTCTGTAGCCTGCAGACATGTGCCTGAAGCTGTGTGTGATCATAATGCTGCTTGTGTTTCCTCTTGGAAACATGTTTGTTCTGCCTCCGATACCTGATGAACCTGCTGAAGAAATGCAGAGGTAAGTTCTGACCCACCACCTTTATTTATGATAATTTCATGACTAAATTTTAGGTTTTAAATGATTTAACAGGTCAATGTGGTGCAATATGAGAGTTCCCAATTATTCCAGATTAACTGAGAAATTCATTTTTATTTCTGTAGCACATCTCACAATGTTGCAAAGCTAACCCTAACATATAAAAAGAAAATGAAACAGAAACATTTTGAAATATTTAGAATACATGGTGTTATTTGGTAGTTTTATTTTTCTCATTATCATATTTTTTTTCTGTAAGGTGTATATTAGTAATACTAATTATACCAAAGTAATCGCCTTAGTTTTGAACAGCTGCTAAAGAGCAGATCTCATTTTTGGCTTGTCATGTGTTCTTACTGTTGTGAAAATCCCTGTTGTACAGCAGATGACTTGTTACTAACACATACGGTTCTTTCATTTGAGACCCCCCACATACATCTCATGACCTACTCATGTTTTATAGACCAAACAAACTGCTGAATATTTTCAGAAACCTGAATGTAATTTTGCCTCTGACAATAGTTAGAAACACATTATTGTGTAACATTTTTAATACAAGTTGACTGCAAAGACTTAGTTTTTAAAAATATTTGACCTTATGAAATTGGGGCACCATCTCTGTGTGAATAAACACTCTTCTTTTACAAACACACACAAAGTCCACTCCACTGAAAATATCTTGACAACTGCTTTCACACATTTATAAACAGAATACAGAAAGTTATGCACATAAATTCCATACTACATCATGTCACTTTACATTTACCATAAAGTAAAAGATTGTGCCACTGATCATTACATAATTTTTGCTATAATGGTTTTTAAGTGTTTTACTTTATTTTTTGGCAGATGCAGAGCAGATCTGGAAATCAGGAAAATCCTTCTGGAATCTCTAAACCTTCAGCAGGAGCCTCGTGTGTCTGTATCTGGAATGAATCACTTGCGTGATCAGTGGAAAGCCACTTTAAAAACCATCATCCAATCCACAACAGGTAATCTAAACCAGGTTTAATGTAAAGTCTAGTTTAGCCTAATCCTGATTCTTGCTCTGATCCATATTTGTGAGTAAACTTGCTCTCGTTGACAGTTAATTCAACATTTCCTGAGGATTCTGGGAACACAACAGAGCCGAAATGTTGTAAACATTCCTCACAGATTTTCATCAAAGGTGAATGTTCCCAAAAAATCCTGGTATGACAATTCTGAAGTCAACTTACAAACCAAAAGACTAAATTAATGCAACAAGACTTCAAAATGGGCAAATTGTGCTAATATAATTTAAAACATATGTTTGAGTATGATTTATTTTAATTTTATTCACAGAGCTAAGTAGATAACCTGTCAAAAACACTTCCAGTATTTTCACCCTAAAATCAAAAGAATGTTTTTTTTGCCTAATAAATGTTTTGCATTGCATTGTTTACATTATTATAATTACTTATGTTATTCTTATTATGTTCTGTTAGGTGAAACATTAAAATGTCTCAGTTTATTACAGTAAAAAAGTTTCATTATACAAAATATAATTTTTTATTTCCTTTTTTTGACTTGGGGTGTAAGTCTGACCTGGATATATACACTTGTTCTAGTTGGTTTTTATGAGATTTACCCAATCATGCAATTCTCATCTGTTCTTTGGTGTAAATATGTCAGATCTGGGTTGGGACCGTTGGATTGTTCATCCAGAGACTTTTACCTTCACCCAGTGCAAATCCTGCACTGTGAACCTCTGTTCTGAGAAGATGATGTCCTCTGCACAGGTAACATGTCTTACATTTCAACAGGTTATAAAATGCTTCACAGACACACACATTATATTTCAATGCTTTGAGGGGACTATCCATCTATCCATAGACATAATGACTTTTATACTGTACAAACTGTATATTCTATCCCCTAACCCTCACCCTACCCCTAAACCTAACCCTCACAGAAATGTTTTTGCATTTTTACATTTTCAGAAAAAGCATAATTTAGTATTTTGAATAATCAATTTCCCTTGTGGGGACTGCTGGCTGGTCCCCACAATGCAGGTGCAGGTGACTTTAACCGTCCTTGTGGGGACATTTGGTCCCTACAATGGTAGAAAAATACACATGTATCTAAATGCGGACATTCCATAGACTTCTATTGTTTTTATACATAACCCGCACTCTAATCCTTACAGAAAACTTTCTGCATTTTTACTTAATAAAAAAAAAATACTTTTTTACTATATTGTTATATTGTTTTACAAATGAGGACATCCCCAAAAGAAAGTTTTGCTTAGAATTGTCAAGTTTTAATGACATTAAGGTACAAATTTGTCCCCAATATATTGTTAAGTAAACACACACACACTCAGACACAGCCTCTACATGTCTTTTACTAATCAACGAGACACAGTTCTTACAGAGCAATTGAGGTTTCTCACACTGTAAAAAAATCTTTGCTGCAAGTTTAATAAATTTGGTTAAGTCATTTCAACTTAATATTTTAAATTCTGACTGGTATAACTTAAAAAAATAGGTCATTTATTATTATTTAGGTAGTTTGTCAGATATTTCTTATAAGTTACCTCAACTCCACACCAGTTAATGTTACAAAGAGTAGGTTGAAATGACTTGTGCAACCAAACTGATTAAACTTAAAAACTGAAGGCAGCAAAGTTTATTAACAGTGCAGTTTTTTTTAAGCTGGACATTTGAAAACAGTCATTTTAAACATTCTGAATGGCCTTGTAGTAAATACACAGTGTGTGGGTGAAGTACAATCACATGTACTGCTGAATGTTTTTCAGCTCAAATCTGCTTGATTTTCGTGTTCTTTTCTCAGTGTTGTAAGCCGATCGCTCATGATATCCTCCCATTTGTCTATGTGGATGAATGGAACAGTTTGGTTGTGTCTTCTGTAAGTTTGACCCGTGAGTGTGGCTGTGACCCTGGAGATGACACCCAGGACCCTGAGGTTATGACCCCTACCCATAAACCTCCACCCACCTTATAGGTCATGCTGACTTATATGTAAACATCACAATTAAGCTACTAAACACAGCAAACAGAGCTTCTAGGATTTTTATATTTAGTGCTTGGCAACTTATTTTAGCTGAAAACAGATGTTGTATGAAAATGTCTTGACATTTGTTGCTGCTTTTGGGAGGTCAATATGAGAGCAAATTCTTGGGTTTTGTAAGTTTATGGGTGTGAATAATAATGTAATGGAAAGTGGAAAAATACAATATTACCATTCTCAGAAAACGTCTAAATTCTTAATCTAAGCCAGTTTATTTTCACAGAAGCACACAATGGACCTTTTGTTACAAATCAATTCAAGCCCAGATCTCTCCAATGCAGAGTTGTTTTTAACAGGGTTTTATGTTTGAAGTCTTGCCTGATTTCACAGTCGCCAGGAAATGTGTTCTGTTGCCAAAACCTTTCACAGCATGATTGTATTCCATAAAGACTAAATTAAAGTAGATTTAGTTAGATTTAAATAGATAAAGTTTTTTCCTATCTTTTAAATGAAATTCTTATAGAAATAAATGCTCTGACATATTTTAATTTGATACATTTTGATTAAATGGTGTCAAATAGACAAATTTGAGACTTTTTTGAGTCACTTAACTTTGTGAATTAGCATGTTGCATGCATCTGTCTTGAGGATAACAGTGGAAGGGGTGGGATTGTGTGGATCAATCCAGCTGAAACATATTGGCTCCGTATTACATTTAAGTACTACAATAGTTTGCAAAATTAATTGTCCTACCATTTGATTTCTTTCAGCATGATTTGATTTATTTTTAAATCATGAGGACCATTTAGTTTTATTTTCATTATGTTATTGTTCGCTGAATCTCTTAAAAGGTTTCATATTACACAAATTATTTTATTGGAAAATATCAACAATTTCAGTGTGTAAAGCAGGAATCTGAATGGCAGACTAACACTTTCAAATGTTTTATGTTTTAGTCAGTATGTAACAAGATCATTTTATAAGAAATGTATCAGCATGTTTCATTAAACAATGCACTCATGAAGTAAATATGTCTGGCATGTGTCATTTCTGGCAACTTTATGTGAGCGAAGAAAATATGCTGAAGGTTTATTAAAATGAACTCACATGAACACAGTTTTGCACAGTTTGATTGGCCAGTGACTGCAGGTTACGTGCGATGCATTCCAGATAAGTGCAGATCAATCTGGGAGTGTTGCTGGCACACTGTGTGTGTGTGAGAGAGAGAATGCGAGTGTATGTTTGTGTGAGAGAGAGTGTGTGTGTGAGAGAGAGTGTGTGTGAGAGAGAGTGTGTGTGTTAAAGGGAGTGTGTGTGTGAGAGAGAGTGTGTGTGTGAGAGAGAGTGTGTGTGTGAGAGAGAATGTGTGTGTGTGAGAGAGTGTGCGTGTGAGAGAGAGTGTGTGTTTGAGAGAGAGAATGCGAGTGTATGTTTGTGCAAGAGAGAGTGTGTGTGTGAGAGAGAGAATGCGAGTGTGTGTTTGTGCAAGAGAGAGTGTGTGTGTGAGAGAGAGAATGCGAGTGTGTGTTTGTGCAAGAGAGAGTGTGTGTGCGAGAGAGAGTGTGTGTGCGAGAGAGAGTGTGTGTGTGAGAGAGAGTGTGTGTGTGAGAGAGAATGTGTGTGTGAAAGAGAGTGTGTGTGTGAGAGAGAATGTGTGTGTGAGAGAGAGTGTGTGTGTGAGAGAGAGAATGCGAGTGTGTGTTTGTGCAAGAGAGAGTGTGTGTGCGAGAGAGTGTGAGTGCGAGAGAGAGTGTGTGTGAGAGAGAGTGTGTGTGTGAGAGAGAATGTGTGTGAAAGAGAGTGTGTGTGTGAGAGAGAATGTGTGTGTGAGAGAGAGTGTGTGTGTGAGAGAGAGAGAATGCGAGTGTGTGTTTGTGCGAGAGTGTGTGTGTGAGAGAGAGTGTGTGCGAGAGAGAGTGTGTGTGTGAGAGAGAATGTGTGTGTGAGAGAGAGAATGCGAGTGTGTGTTTGTGCGAGAGAGAGTGTGTGTGTTAGAGAGAGTGTGTGTGTGTGAGAGAGAGTGTGTGTGTTAAAGGGAGTGTGTGTGTGAGAGAGAGTGTGTGTGTGAGAGAGAATGTGTGTGTGTGAGAGAGTGTGCGTGTGAGAGAGAGTGTGTGTTTGAGAGAGAGAATGCGAGTGTATGTTTGTGCAAGAGAGAGTGTGTGTGTGAGAGAGAGAATGCGAGTGTGTGTTTGTGCAAGAGAGAGTGTGTGTGTGAGAGAGAGAATGCGAGTGTGTGTTTGTGCAAGAGAGAGTGTGTGTGCGAGAGAGAGTGTGTGTGTGAGAGAGAGTGTGTGTGTGAGAGAGAATGTGTGTGAAAGAGAGTGTGTGTGTGAGAGAGAATGTGTGTGTGAGAGAGAGTGTGTGTGAGAGAGAGAGAATGCGAGTGTGTGTTTGTGCGAGTGTGTGTGTGTGAGAGAGAGTGTGTGTGCGAGAGAGAGTGTGTGTGTGAGAGAGAATGTGTGTGTGAGAGAGAGAATGCGAGTGTGTGTTTGTGCGAGAGAGAGTGTGTGTTAGAGAGAGTGTGTGTGTGTGAGAGAGAATGTGTGTGTGAAAGGGAGTGTGTGTGTGTGAGAGAGAATGTGTGTGTGAGAGAGAGTGTGTGTGTGTGTGAGAGAGAGTGTGTGTGTGAGAGAGAATGTGTGTGTGTGTGAGAGTGTGTGTGTGTGAGAGAGAATGTGTGTGTGTGTGAGAGTGTGTGTGTGTGAGAGAGAATGTGTGTGTGAGAGAGAGAATGCGAGTGTGTGTTTGTGCGAGTGTGAGAGAGAGTGTGTGTGCGAGAGAGAGTGTGTGTGTGAGAGAGAATGTGTGTGTGAGAGAGAGAATGCGAGTGTGTGTTTGTGCGAGAGAGAGTGTGTGTGTTAGAGAGAGTGTGTGTGTGTGTGAGAGAGAATGTGTGTGTGAAAGGGAGTGTGTGTGTGTGAGAGAGAATGTTTGTGTGAGAGAGAGTGTGTGTGTGTGAGAGAGAATGTGTGTGTGTGAGAGAGAATGTGTGTGTGAGAGAGAGAATGCGAGTGTGTGTTTGTGCGAGAGAGAGTGTGTGTGTGAGAGAGAGAATGTGTGTGTGAAAGGGAGTGTGTGTGTGTGTGTGAGAGAGAATGTGTGTGTGAGAGAGAGTGTGTGTGTGAGAGAGAATGTGTGTGTGAGAGAGAGAATGCGAGTGTGTGTTTGTGCGAGAAAGAGTGTGTGTGTGAGAGAGAGTGTGTGTGCGAGAGAGAGTGTCACGGGCTGTTGCGCACTCAGTAAAAGATTTCTGGCCCACAGCAGCTCTCTCTCTCTGAATTCTGTTTTTGGCTTTGTCTGGTTCTCCACACATGGACTCGACAGATCTGTGGAGCTTCTGACCCTGAACGTCGAAAAGAAAAGAACTACATCATCAGAAGACATTGTTCATGATGGTATGTGTGGCCACCTGCAGAACTCTGTGTTCTGTCATATTTGTACTGATAGTTCAGGGAAACAGCCTGGAGTGTTTAGACAAGGACGAAATTGTTACTGAAATGTCCAAGGACATTGAGTCGCCATCAGTGTGTGTGTTAACCTGCACAGTGCTCACTTACAGACAGATCCTAAACAGACAACAGAAACTCAGTGTCCGGTTCAAAGACTCAGACTCTGGTAAGTTCTCTTCCATTTCATTGCTAATGTTTGATACACAGTGAAATAAATGCTGATCATATTGCTGTGATTAAGGTTTGTCTCAGTATTTCACGCTGATGGATTGACGTTGTTTGCAAAAACTGTATATATAGAAAAGTGTCGAAAAGAAAAAGAGTGAAGAAAAGATTAATGAAAACACAATACCCAAAAACGAAAAATGTCAAAACGTGCAATTTAAACGCTGAACAAACCTTTCTCTTATGATTTATTCCAGAGCTGCTTCGGAATTATTTTCTGATCAGTAATTGTTGCAGCTCCGTAAATAGTAACGTTTAATTGCATGTTTTATTCATTTTTACTCTTTTAGTAAACACTCATTTACCTAAATTGCTATTGTGAATGAGCCCCAGAAGCGCCTCTTGTACAGTCTGTGTCGCACGCAGGATTAACGCTGGGGTCTGCTCAGAAGTGCATCTTTCTGTTCATTCTGTGCAGGCGAGTCGGGAGAGTTTTGCTGGTTTATCCACATGAGATGCAGTTCGTGGGATGGAGTTTTTATTTTACTGCCGGTTACTGAATCGGTTCTGAAGGGAGAAACAGTACAGCTTCACACCAACTCCCTGATCCACACAGAGCCTGTCTCGCCGCACAGCGCCGCGTCCGTCCTGCCAGAAGAATGCGGCCTCCGGTTCGACGTCACTCCGCACGTGAGAGATCAGATTCAGCAGCATCAGACTCTCTGCGTCACGGTCACGGGCTTCACGGAAAACCGATTACAGTGTCCACCGTATCTGGTGATTATTAGAAGTAAACACAATCGATGGAAAAAATGGATTGAACGTCATGACACATAAACTATTATTAGAGACCAGTGGTGTGATGTTTATTATTAGACCACTGAATTAGACGCAGCCTGGACACGAAATGTCTGGTGTTTTGAAGAGACAGAATAGAATAGAATAGAATAGAATAGAATAGAATAGAATAGAATAAAATAGAAAGAGCTTTATTGCCAAGTATGTTTGCACACACAAGGAATTTGTCTTGGTGACAGGACCTTCCAGTGCAGAATTAAAAATAAGAAAAAAATAAGAAAAAACAGTTATATAATACAATAAAGTGCAGCAATATAAATAGTTTTGTGGATGTTGTTGCACAGATGTTATTTACAGTATTATTTACAGGTGTATAGATTATGATTGTTATTTACAGATGTACGATTCGGGATGTTATATAGCAATATACAGTTGGGTAGTGTGAAGGTGTGACAGTTTTAATTGTTCAGACTTAATATAGCCTGAGGGAAAAAACTGTTCTTGTGTCTGGTTCTGGTGCTTGGTACTCTGCAGCGCCAGCCAGAGGGTAGCAGTTCGAAGAGGGAGTGCGCTGGATGTGTGAGGGCCAATTTTTTAGCCCTTTTTCTCACTCTGGAGGAATAAAGGTCATGAAGGTTTGGCAGGGGGGAACCAATGATCTTCACAGCTATCCTGACTGTCCGTTGTAGTCTCCTGATGTCTGATTGTCAGATGTGTGTTATGATGTACGAATTTTTTTATAGGCCATATCCATTTCTATAAGCTTTATTGTGGTTAGGGGTAAAGCTTCTTTTGTGTCTGACTGATAAACAATTGTGCCTTATGATAAGAGCACATTTATTCTTTTGTCAAGTTCATTTCTTTTAGAAGTGAAGTCGCTAACTTCCAAATCTTAAATCTTTTCTTTAGCCAAAAAAGGTTACACTGAATCAATGTATTCAGCAGCCTGTAGCTGTTTTGTAAATACAAATTCTGGAAGCTAATCACTATGTCTATTCTGTGTGTATATTCATGATCTGTCATGAACTGTACATGTATATTTACGAACTTGTGTGTTGCTGCTTTTCTTACCTGGACACTAAAGGAAAATAAATGTAAATCATTACATGACAAACATTCAACATTCCTTTTAAAAACTCTCAATCTCTCTCTCACACACACCCTGACCAGTCAGTTACATATGTTTATTATGTTTTATATTTTTATTAATATATTATTAATTTTTCATTAGTGATGCGCTTGTGTTGTGAGTGGCGTCCGGAACCATGTTCTGCCGCTGGGGTGAACTGAACTTCAAATGATAATCGCGACGAGTATTAGTAAAGCCCAATGTTTAATTATTAATAATTATTAATAATTAACTTATGAACTTAACTTCCACTTATGAACTCAGGCTACGTTTGTCACAGTCCTCCTGGATTAATTAATAATTGATTAATTTTCTTTTACACTGATGTAACGTAGCGTGTTTGCTTTGGTACTGAATGACAGAAAACGGCAGGGATGACACAGACAAAAACCGGACCGCGCACCTCTTACGGAAATGTTCATAGTGGCTTCGTGATACCCGCAAATTAGATACAATATCCCGGAAATCGTGACACGTAGTGATATGAGCCCGTGCTATTTCTGAGGCTGTGCAATGAGACGCAGCTACAGTAAGTTTTAAAGCGCATCAGAATGAGCCTCCTCTGATGATTGATCTCATATGCACTAAATAGACCTATCAGTTATACAGTCAGCCGCAAAGGCATCTGCTGTCCGAGAAAAGTGTCAGAGAAAAAGAACATATAAAACTCACTTTACTACAGACTACACTAAGGTGTACCCTGCCTAATAGGGGTAAAACAGTGACTGTTTGCAACAGTGAATTTTTTTATTGCCCATGGTGGGTTAAATGACTGTTAAAGACATTGAAAGAAAAGGAACTGTATGCATAAAAGTTGAATTACCATTTATGTTAGCCATTTGAGACAGTACTAAAGTAATGGATGTGTTTATATTTGTGTACTGTAAATAACTAAAATATGTGCTAAAAATATTCTAATAAATTTGTTTTCTTAATCAAAAGTGTAACAGAACCTTGGGAGACAGGTGGGTGTGGTGTGGTTGGGCAGATGGTGCTACCTCCCTGAAATGAGTTTTTGCAGGGTATGATGTCTGAAAAGATTTGGTGATTCAGAGAAAGTTTGGTGGTGATGATAGGTGTTTCTGTAACTCAGCTAGCATTGTGTTATCAGCGCAAATGTTGTGGGTTTGATTCCCAGGGAATCCACATGCTGATAAAAATGTATAAGTAGAATAAGTTGCTTTGGATAAAATTGTTTGCCAAATACATGAATGTAAAATGATGTTGAAGTTGAGCAGCTGAGGTGTAGTTAATTTATAGCATAAGGTTAGATTTTTATTTCTTGCAATTGCATTGGGTTAATTTGTAAAGATTATCTTGATGGACAAAATGTGTATCATAAACTTGTTGATGGCACATCTTATTTTTGCAATTATGCAAAATCCTATAGAGCTTGGGAAACTGTCATTGTGTGTTGCATTGTGGTTATGTTTTAGGACATGCTCATCAGATTATTAGTACACAGTCACAATAAACAGAGAAAAACAATAATAAATGATGATCAAGTACGTATTCTATATATAGAAAAGCTCAATAGGGAAGCAAAGGAATGGTACTTAGAAAAAAGGAAATGAATGGACTCGATCCGTACAAACACAAAGAGATTACTTATAGCCTTGTTATGTATGTTCTTAATACTTGAATGTAACCTGTTATGCATGTTGTATTTGCACCATAGTAACACTGAACTTTTAAGTCAAATAGATTTTTATAAATTTCTATTTTTGTTTTCTATTTAGCTTGTTTTCTTATTGCCTTTGATGCCTTGTTATCTGCATTCTTGTACTTGAAGTTTACACAGCTGCTTTACACCTTGCACATGCTGTATTTGCAGTACAATACTGAACTTTTAGGTGCAATGAGTTTTTTTATTTCTATGGCAATAGGTGGTAGCGAAAAGCTTAACAAGATAGCAAATGTGCAGTTCTTAGAAAAAAAGGAAACCAGTGGGCTTGATCTGTGCGAACACAAAGAGATTACTTAAAACTTATTCTCTGTGTCTTACACCTGTTGTATTTGCACTATAGGTTTATATAGTTTTCCGTTTATAGTTTTCTCTTTAACTTGTTTACTTAATGCTTTGATATCCACGTTCGTAGTATTTGAGGTCACGCCACTGCTTTACATCTCACACTCGTTGCTTCATTAAATAAATAAACTAAATAAGTGATACGTCAATGTATAAATAAATAAAAAAATAGCAAACAATATATAACAAATAATGAATGACAAATCATAATGTTATCTAGGCAACAGCGGTAACTTTCGCTATGGGTTAATATGTCCCAGTATTTCAATACTTTTTGCTACGCACTAAAATGCATATACTTTCCCATAACCAAAGCATACTTTAAGGCCGTAGTACAGGTAGGCGAATTGGGACGCAGCATCTATATGCGCGAGATTTTCTTTGTTTTAAATCACGTGATGAATTAACGCGTCGTGACGTCATGAACGACGGAAAACCAGCTGCGCGCGGCGGACAGGACAAACGGGGACTGAGCGGAGCAAACAGGTGAGAAATTAAACACAACCATCATTAAAGTTCATAATTATACGCTGAAACACGACAGAAACTTGTTACTCGCATTAAAACCTCTATAAACAATGACTCAAAACCCTAAATATATGCAAATTATGTCTAAAAACACGTACACGTGTAATAAGTAATAAATAGATTTAATCTGAATAAATAAATTACTGACAGATTTACCAGTGATTTTTTAAGCGGCTCATTCAGCTGGCTGGTGTGTGTTTTTGCATACACGTTATTGACAGTTTTTAATGCTGTATCAGTGGCGCAGTGTTTATGATAAAATAGAGCTGTTTACATTGAAACACTCTTCTTCCACAAACCTTGTTTGTATTGAAATTATTACGTTTAAAGCACAGCAAAAATGTCTTAAAAGTGAAGCCAAACCTATACAAACACACACACACTACACAGAAACGTTTGTTTTCAGCTGTCAGATAAATAAATAAATGAATGTGTGTGACCTTTGACCTCCAGTGACTGCTGCATTGGAAATCAGTGTAAAGTCTGATAAGTTAGATGATCACACACTTTTTCAGTATGTCTATCTGCGTTCTTAAAAATGCATGTTTGTCATACACACATTACATGTCTGTAATGCATGTGATAGGAGACGTGTGTGTGGGTGTGTGTTCTTATGTTGATCAGTCTGTTCTTAGATCAGACTCATGAAACCCCTAGTCAGATCAAATGAGAATATCATCTTTTAGAAAAATGATGATTAATTTACTGGTTAATGTTTCAAGTCTAGACTTTGACTGAGGTTTACAACAGGTCAGGTGAAATAAAACAGCATTAGCCTGGAAACAATAAAAGTCTATAAGGTTTCTTCACTTTTATTATATGTGAAGAAACAAATTTTTGGTGTTTTTGACTCAGTTGAGAGCAGATGTTCCTTACTAATCTCTCAGGACACACACAGACACACCCTTCAAATAATATTTCAGAACTGCTTTTGTTTCTCACACAGTGTGTGTGTGTGTGTGTGTTTGTGTGTGACAGTTTAACAACACACAGGTCAGTATTAAAGCATGTGGCTCTCACATGGCTTTGTAAAAAGTTTGTAGATGTTCAGATTCAACATCTGTTTGCGTTTCCCTGCAGCACACACATGGAGGATCGTAACATGTTGAGGCAGATGGAGAGAGAGAGGAGGAACCAGGAGGTGCAACAAGAGGAGATGCAGTATGATAGAATCTCTCTCTTCAGTGAGCCATATAAGGTAAAGCATCACAACACACGTGTGTTTAACATCTGATGACAACAGTAACATCTAAAGACACTGCACAGTGTTTGTAACATCTGATGATGTGTGTGTGCAAGCTTCTGCTGACACTGCATGACACATGTTTGTGTGTGTGTGTGTAACATCTGATGACACCACATGACGTGTGTGTGTGTGTGTGTGTGTGTAAAATATGATGATACCACATGATGTGTGTCATTGTCTGATGACGTGTGTGTGTGACGTCTGATGACACATGATGAGTGTCTGAGTGTCTTTTTTTATTCTTAACTTTATTCTTTGTTAATTGAATGAATGATGACACGCATGTTTAGTATGTGCACGTGTTTGTCTAGATACTCAGTAAGGGGAAATAAATGTGAAGATCACAACAAATGAATTCACACCTGAAATGTGTTCAGTTGCTTTTACATGCGACACTGACCACTTAGCTCCATCATATCTTCAGTATATCATCTTTTTAGTGTTATGATATTGCAGCCATAACTCAAATCCATGTAGGTCCAAAAGGTCATTTGAACAAATGGAAATTCTGACAGGGTTCTGACAGGCAACACCAGCTTAGTTTCACTCAGTTATTTAGTAAGTTTCTGAGTTTTGTTTTGAGCAGTAACAATCACTCATATTACTGTCACCCCTTTGGCATACTTACTGGGAGACTGCTGACATTAGGGTTAGCTCTGGGTTTTTTAAATTGTTAATACTGCTTCCAGTGGTCTATTTACTCAAATGGTCCAAATGTGTGGTATTGTTCATCAGTTCAGCCAACTCTGTATTAATATGCCAACTACAAACCTAATATCCCTAATTATATGCACATATTATTTGCAATAATACCATGTATTCTCTTTTTTGTGTTGAACATGTTTGACAATTTCTGTTTTATTTTACATCATATGTTAATCTGCTATGAAGCAATGCAACATTATAAATAGCAGTGTATTGCGTCATGAATTCGATATCAGCACGTTTCACCTTGTGAGTTAGTTGACAGTTACTAACGCTGATGCTGGGTGGAAACATTGTTTAGGTCTTGCACACAAGTGTTCTTGTCTTTCTGAGTATACCACATTGACAGACAGACGCCTACGACATGTTCACTGTGACCCATTGTGTTTTTGCTACATTATTGATAATGTATCATAATATATTTGATAATACCAGTCATTGTACACCATATCTGAGCTTCAAATCTCTTATGTAGATTTCTTTGTCTGATTTATTTTTCAGATAATCAAAGGTGATGCACTGTCCATGCGCATCCAGAGGATGCTGGGTAATTTTGAGGATGGATATGATGCTGGACACAGGGAACTTTGCTCTGTGTTTCCATATGGCCATCCCACACAATTTAATCTCCGTAACCCCTCAGGACACATGGATGCTCATGAGAGCCTGCCCACCTCTTCGGGGTCTTTACAGAAAGGTGAGAACCGGAACTCCAGCAGTTTACCAGTCCTGTCACCCCCTGTGGACCCGCTATCCCCCCTGCAGGCCAGTGATGTAGAGGACTTGTCTCCTAAACCCTGTCAGGTGGAGCCGTCTCAGATAGAGGCTCCTCCGCTAGCTCACAGTCTCCCACTGAATTTGCGTTCTAAACCGGGTGTGGTAAACCCAAAGAAACCCACAGCATACGTGCGACCAATGGACGGTCAGGACCAGATGACCAGTGACTCTCCTAAATTAAAGGCTTCATCGGAGACTTATGAATCAGACCTGAAGAATGTCAGCATCAGTCCAAACAATTCTTTATTGAAGCTGCAGCAACAGTCTGTTGATGTGAGTGCTCTGTTGCTTTTTAGAGTTTTACTTTAGAAAGACATTTATAAAATCCAAGATTTCAAGATTTTATTTGTCACATACACAGTTATATAAGCATACAAACTGCAGTGAAATGTGAATCTGGTCAACTCCATAGACGGTGCAAATAAAGATCTACAAAAATTGAAAACCTAAAATGTAGATTAAAAGAATAAAGAACAGAAAAGAACCAAAAATGGGCAGACATGCAGAGTATTGACTACATGTTAAAGTGCAAAGTGCAGTGTTCTGGTGCAACACCAGAGTCCTTAAAGTGCGGGATGTGTCCGGGATGCAGGAGTCATTCTCCCCTCCGGGAGGGGAGAAGCTCCTCCTGAGCCTCTCAGTTTTGGCCATTAGACTATAGAAACGTCTGCCAGATTGCAGTGGCAGAAGGTGAATTTGCAGTTGAATTTGAGTTTGTAATGATCTTGTCAGCTCTCAATCTGCATCGCTGGGCGTAGATATCATGCAGTGAGGGGAGAGCAGTCGCAGGGATGCATTTAGCTAAGCGCACCATTGGCTGCAGGGCTATGTGGTCCTGAGCAGAGCAGTTCTCGAAACACACAACTATCTGGAAGAGCAGATAGTTTTTTTGACAAGCCTCTCAAAGACCTTCATAACTAGCAACGTGAGTGTCATGGGGCTATAGTCATTTAGGTGAGAGGGCCTATTGTTTTTAGGCACAGGAACAATGACAGGTTTTTTAAAAGGATGTCGAGACAACAGAATCAGAAAGCGACTCATTAAAGATGGATGAGAAGAAAAGTTAGAAGGGAAGTTAATTTCTTAACTCTGTTACAGGGCATAATTCTGTGTCTTTCTCTGCAGATCGGGTGTCATGTGGAAGACATACTGAAGGTCAGAAAGAGTTTGTGTATGAATTTGAGAGAAAAGCTAAATGGTTTAAAAGTCTTTCTGTCACAGGAAATGACCTCATGGCCTGAACTGGTGACAGCCATTCATACGCCGAGTACAAGAGAGACACTCAAGCTCCTCGTCCCTCATGAGGTCTCAGAGATCAGAATAACCTGTTTAATTAGCTTGAGTTTAAACTCCTGAATTTTAATTCTTTTCCTACTCTAACTGCTGGTATGACAGGAGACACAGGGATTCCCAGCTCATAGTAAGTGTTTAACTCACCCTAACCTAACCCAAATCACAGTTTGTGTGTTTAACTAACCCCAACATAACTTGCAGCAAGTGTGTGTTCAACTAGCCCTAACCCAACTCACAGTGGGTATGTGTTTAACTAACCTGAACCCAACTGTATGGGTTATGAGTAAATGTAAACAAACAATTAACAAACCTAATGTTACGGTTTACCTAACAAAGTAAATTTGAAAAATGCAATAGTTATAATTAATAAGTAAACTTAAGAGTAGGAATAAACTTAAAAGAAAGTTTACTCTCTTAAAAGAAAACTTTTTTTTATGTGTAAGGGTTACTTAGACTTGTACTGTTATTGAACACATTTTGGAAAGGTGTTTCATATTTGTATGTGCGTGTGTGTGAATTTGTGTGTTTGTGTGCACACGTATGTAAATTACGATGGTGTTTTGTGTGTGTGCATGCGTGTATAAATAAGTATGGTGTGTTGTCTGTCTATGTGTGTGTGTGTGTGTGTGTGTGCATGCGTGTGTAAATTGGTATGGTGTTTTGTGTCTGTGTGTGTGCATGCGTGTTAATTGGGATGGTGTTTCATGTGTGCTTTATTTGTTCTGTTCCTCACTAGAAGCTCATGACTCATCAGACACAGTTAAACAGGAACAGCAGTGAGTATTGGACTCATTGGATCTGACCTCTGTCTCAGATTCTGTATTAATATGCTTTTTGGCTTGACAAGTAGTGTGTTTAGTAAAGCATTGTAGCTTAATTGCTAAAACAGTCATGCAAAACAGATTACTTTGACCTTACATGTTTTAATTTACAAAGCGACAATTACATGAGGGAAATCATCCTGAAGAGAGAACTTCCAAACCTTCCCAGAAAAGTACAAGCTAGGACTGAGACATAGGTGAGACGGTGAAGAAGTTTAGGAGTAGAGTAGTTGTGTTCATTGTGGAAAGTGATCATTGTAGACTGGTGTTTAGGTGTTTGCTGATGTTGGTGAAAGTCTCTGCTGATTGGGTGGAGTTGGGAAGATCAAGATTCAGTGAGAGTAAAAGTTTGTGAAAGTGAACCTGTGGGACTGAACATATGCAGAAGTGTGTAAAGGTTCTACACCTGTAAAAACTTAGGGTAATATGAATAGGGTAACCTGTTCAAGCCTGATAACTGAGGGCCAAATTTAAAAAAAAAATGAAGTTTTTAGTTGAATTCAGAATGATCCAGAAGGTCCCAAAGATAGTGAACATGTGAAGAGGAGGAAGCAGGACATGACTCAGAGGTCAGATGATGATGTCACAGACAAGCAGGACTCCTGGACAATCTGATGTTCTACCATACACTGCCGAGCTTTGATGATGGACATCTGCTGTTGAAACTGATTTGTTTTCTGGAGTCTGACTGTTCTGAAGTTTGAGCAGTTAGGGTTAGGGTTTGGCACCTCTGTAAGGTGACCAGAGTTTGAATGTGATCATGTGTGTTAGCCTGGCTTGCCATTTCAGGTGTGTGTGTGTGTGTGTGTGTGTGTGTGTGTGTGTGTGTGTGTGTGTGTGTGTGTGTGTGTGTGTGTGTGTGTGTGTGTGTGTGTGTGTGTGTGTGTGTGTGTGTGTGTGTGTGTGTGTGTGTGTGTGTGTGTGTGTAGAGGTTCCATCTTCTCCCATAATTTGGTCAGCAGTTTATCAGATGGTGAGAACAGCAGCAGTCCAGAAATTCCACCAGCAGCTAAGAATGTACACTCACCCCACACGCAGGTAACATGAACACTTATGATCGGATGAGCCATTGTTAAATTGACTGTGAATACACACTTGTGCGTCCATATTAAAGTTTCTACAGTTATGGCCTATTAATTTAATCTTCTGAGAAAAGCAGAAATTTACAGTGAGCATGTAAAACCTTTCAAATAAAAAGATGCTTTGTGTGTTATAGAGAGAGGGTAAGATTCTCAAAAACACACTGTGTGTATGTGTTTAGGCAGAGAAAGGAAATGACTTGCAGGTGGGAAGATGGTTGAAAATGAAGGAGAACCAGAAGCACCTTGAGAGCCAATGTGATATAATCAGGCCTGACTCCCATGATTCTCCTGGATGGGCCGAAACTGTTAACGTGACCCACATTGACACAGAGACTGATCACACACAGACTGTGACCAGCACACACATTGAGAATTCATGGCACCATAGAAACAAATCCACACACAGAGAGAACCCCAACAGAAACAAAGGTGAGCGTCACACAGAGTGGAAGAGAGCGTCAACTGAAAGTAAGACACAAGAACTGTATGTCTGCGTCCCCAAACACACAGAGATAAAATGCATCCAGCGCCCCCTGCTGGTCAAGATAGAGCTGAATCTGCTCTCCAGAATCCCAAAGGAACCAAAAGCAGCTCAGCTCTGCTGCAGGAAATCAGATGTTCAGAACAGCACCTGTGATGGTGTGTGTGGACACAAGAGACCCGTGAGCAAAACCTATGTTTCTGTGTTTAACGTGTGTTTCTATAATAATCAAAACATTTTCTGACTGTCTTGTTTATTCATCATGTGCTTGTTGGAGTTTAATCCTAATACTAACCTGAAAACCCACACAAACTTACTAACTGTGAACTGCACCTGCAGTGAAGTAGATATGAACTGACTGTTTTAACAGCCAAGAGATTTGTTTTAAATCAATTTCCTATTATTTTAAGTGTGTCTAACATACTTTAGGGTCAAATATAGACTGTGTGTGTATATGTGTGTGTGTGTGTGTGTGTGTGTGTGTGTGTGTGTTTTCAGGCGAAATGGGTTGAGAAAGCTCAAAGGAAGAAACACAAAATAGGCAAAGAGCAAGAACAGTCTTCTTCTCAGAACATCATCAGCCAATCAGAGTGAGTAAAACCACACATTCGTCCAATCCAAATGAAAAACCCTACAGCCAATTAGAGACATTTTCACAAGTTTCAGTGTAGGCATTAGACACGGTATTAATGACGATGTGTCATAGACATCCTGATATTTCCCCTCAAACAAATCTGATGACAATATTACATTTAAAATTCTAACGTTGTGGCAGATTTATGAGCCTGTTACATATTCTAACATATTAGATTTTAGCATGTATAAGATTTTCATTTTTTTATTATATTTGTGACTGACAGTCAGAAATGTCTTAGTCAGTGTTTACTTTTTAAATGACATTTGCGCTAATAGCATACTGTATATTATACATGCTGTTTGTTTCTCACAGAAATAATTCATGTTTTGTTCAGTGTTGAGCTATCTACAGTCCTGTGTAAATAATTTTGTTGTGCAACCCAACAAATATAAATTTAACACTTCGTTTTTCAGCATTTTGCCTGAGATTTGTTTAGCATTTACTTCTCTGTTTGAACACATATAACATGCAGGTCAATCAGTGGCGTCAGAATTTAAATGTTTGGATAAAGGATAATGTTTTTTCTAATTTTCACAAAAGAGCTTTTTTGTCAAGCATAAATCTGCATTCTGATAAAATGTAATTTTGTCCAGTCTTGCACTTTATTTGTTTTAAGCAGTTCCAAACTGTTAACAAAATTCTTTATCACTCCCTAAATCTGTTTACTTTCGTTCACACACTATATTAACATCTGAATGTTATTGCAGTGGATCATAAAATATCTAACAAATGACGCTGGAGCAGAAGTAACTTTAGTGACTTATTTTGAGTGGGTGTTAACATACAGATGTAAGGTTAGGAATGTAAAGTTGTGATGTTTGTTTTCAACCTAACAAACAAATTTTGTAAATAGTTTTGCTTAGTGTCAGTGCTGCTTTATTAATATAATGTGCACACATTTTAGGTGTTTCTTGGATTTCCTTGAAAGTGTTGAAATAATTTCTTTTGGTTTTTTTTTGCACATTTTCAATTTATTATTTCTATTATTTCTATTTTTGATTCTATACTTTTGATAAGTATTTTGAAGGTTATTGTGAATGTAATGTGACCCTTTTTACAGACTGTATGAATGAGTAATATTCAGTGGAAATCACCTGACAGTCCCACACACACACACACACACACACAAACACAAACTCCTGCTCAAAACAAACACTCTCAACAACTCCATCAGAGTCACCAAAAGCTGCAAGACAATGAAGAAGGGTGTGAAACGTCTTCACAGGCCAAATAGAGATGTGGGACACATGTTTCATCCAGCAGTGCCTCATGACAGCCAGCAGAAGAATGCAAAGGTTCATGGGAATGCTCTGCATCTCTTTCGTTTGAGTGTTACAGACTATGTGAAACATCAATAAAGAATCTTTTTTTATTGCACAGAAAACCTGCAAGAGTCACAGCATGCTTGCGGTGGAGATGTGTACCCCTGCAGCAAAGCCACGCCCACTGCTGCTGTCCGACTGCAGGTGGGTTCTGATCACCTCACACAGTGTTCCTGTGTGTTTGATATATGATTGACCTTTAGCTTCTGTTTCCCAGGCAACATTCTGTGGAGGATCATGTGAAGGAAGCCAAAAAACTAAAGCACGAAGCAGATGCAACGGTGTTTATACAGCCTTTTATTCCCTGTCTCATAACCCTCTCTTCAGATCAGTGGTGCAGGAAGAGTGTTTTGATCTGTTTTTTTTTTAATTGCTGATGTTTCTTCAGCTGGATAAGATGTCTAAAGCCCTCACCTACTTGGAAGCTGCTTTGTCATTTGTGGAGAGTGGAGTTGCCATGGAGACAGATCCCCAAACCCCCAAATCTGCCTACACCATGTTCTCGGAGACTGTTGATCTGATCAGGTAAAATGTTGAAGTTATTAAAAGGGCGGCAGATAAACTCGGGTCTGACTGCCGTGGCTGTGTGTTTTCTGTGTGTGTGTGATCATTGGATCTGCAGTAAATGAGCTAGGTGCTTCTATAATGCTTATATCAAGCAGCAGAAGAAAAACACCTGAGGTCTTTGTTTTTAAAGAAACTCCAGTTATTCATATTTGTTCAAAGATGTCAAACACCTGTAGTGTTTATCACTGTTGTGTGGTGCTTTGGTTAGTGGAAAAAACACTGATAAACATTGCTCTGAAATTGAAAGTCTAACCCTGGTTGTGTTTCACAATTCTATAATGATTCCTAATTTAAACATTTTTAACTAACGTTTATGCACGTTGTATATGACTGTGCCCTTAAAATGTAGTGAAACATATTAGTGTGTGAGTTTGTAGTCTGTTCATGTACACAGTTACTATTTAGAGTGAATCCAGATGAAGTGTTTTCATTACTAACAATCACTCACTAACCCTAACCTTAACTGCATTCATAATAAACAAAAAGAAGTAATGGAAAAATATGCAGATCATAAGTTGATTGTGATTATGAACTCTGGACGACCATGGCCATTGTGACATGTTTAACCTTAACAAATCATTGATGGTTATAGTGGCGTGTGTGTGTTCAGGTTTATACTCAAACTAAAGAACTACAGCGACATGGCAGCAGCTGCTCATGAGAGAGATTTCTTAGTCCTTTGGTGAGAACAACACACGTTTGCTCACAGTCAGAACATCTGTCACAGCTGCAGTGTTTCTAAGTTACACTTCATGTATGAGGTTCATCTTGAGTTTTTCCTATAGTTTGCGCTGTCAGTCTCTGCTACAGATGACAATGTTCTGCCACAGGCGAGATTCGGCGCTCAAGTACTCGCGAGCACTCTCAGATCATTTCAAAGTGAGTGAAGTGTTTGCTTCATTTCTTCTGTCATGATGATACACACACATTCAAAGGTCTCTCATCATGAATTTCTCTGTGTTTCCAGTCTGTGTGTCCTGTGAACTCCAGCGGCACTGTTGTCATTCCTCAGTCCATCCAGCAGGTGGCAGCGTCTTATGTCAACATCACAGCACTGTTTCTGAACTCTCATAAGATGTGGGAGCAGGCGGATGAACTGTCTCTTACAGGCAGCGGTAAACAATTCTTTTCCTATGAAAAAGCACTAAAGAAACTTAAGTGAGAGAAGCTGCTTTGACAGAAAACAGAAAACCTGCAATGAAATTGTTTGATGTTTGTTTCCTAGCCCCTGACATCTGCTCTTCCCACATACGCCTGTAAAACTTCATTTGTCATAAAAACTAGATTGGCTGTTGAGAATTATTATAAACTTGACTACCTTTATATAAGATCACATTTATGTCTAAAGGATAAATTAGTCTACAGGATCCAAAGCCAAACGGTGTGTTCATCGTTAGTTAAGCTGAGGGTGTACTTCAACTTACTTACTTCAACAACAGGAAACTTTCTGTTACTGTTTGAATAGAATTAAAATCATCACATGTGACCTTTGAATCTTTAGGGGGTGTTTACACTTGACAATTAAATGAGCTCCATTGCTCTGTTAGTGCAAATTGGTTGATGAATAACAGTAAGCTGTAGAAGTCTGAACTTCACATTAACTGTACACTCAACCTTCAAACCTGATGATTGATTGGAATGTTGTCCCAGGGTCAACAATGTTTCACTTGGCAAAATCATGAAGACTTGTTATGAGTGTGGAATTATGAGGTTATAGGTATGAGGTAGAAGAATCAGCAACAAGCTCTGTGCAAATGACTATAAATACAAATGTAGAAGCATAAATGTGAGGTGCATTATGCATAGAAATGTGGGTGATGGTACAGATAACATGGATAGCGTAATAACGAATGTGTAAAATATCAGCAGATAAACTTTAAATGTGTGTTTGACAGAAAATACACAGACACATCAGAGTTTGTGTATAATAATGTAATGATGTTTGTGCAGGTTTACTGCAGGAGCTCGATTGTGTTGTTGGTCCTTTGAATCTGATGTCATCCGTCAGTTCATTAGTGCAGTACACACGACAGGGACTTCACTGGATCAGACTCGACCTGAACTCCAGATGACCTGCTGCTTCACATAATGCCACCCAGACAAAAAAACACTTAAACTTGCTGGTCAGTGTTCTGAGTCAGAGGAGCCAGTTGTGAGAAGAAATGATCGCTCACAGTCACACGTGTGCACCCACTTTGTGTGTGAGCTCTAATTTATTGACACAGATTATGACAACAGTGAAATTGCTCAGGTAACAGGCTCTTCTCATGACTTCTGCTTGAATACCCGGGTCCTTTCTCAGCACTGAATCTTCCTTATAACAAGTCAATTCTGCTGCTGGATGATCTATTCCTGTTCATGTCCCACCTTCCTGTCTTCCTTTTTATGTTCACGACTCTGTTGCAGTCTGATATTCAGAGGAGCTGTTATTTGCATTTATGAAAACGACCCTTGACCTATTAATTGAATGCCTATTTAAGCAGTTAGTTGCACAGTTCTGAATGCTTCAGTTTTTTCCAGTGAATCTCAGTGTTTGATTTTATTTAACTATAGAACAAACAGATCATTCAAATTGTCATTGGGGACAGATGTTTAGATAAATTACATAACCACTAACACAAATACAGTTATGAACAAGAACTGAATTGATTCTGAATGTGTATAGATCGAAGCTTTCAGACTGATTGTTCACACAACTGGTGTTGTTCTAAATAGTGACACCTCAATGGTTAAATCCTTTGGCCGTTTTAAATAAGGCTCAAAGTATTCCCTGTGTCTGTCCATGTGTTTTCTCTTTTGATCTTGACTCCAGAGCAGCAGTGAGTGTTATGAAATTTAGACTCCTCCATCAGTGGATTTCCTGTGAATCTCTGTTGGAGTAATGAAGTGAGAGCTGTTTGGAAACACAATCATCCATAAATGAAACAAACGTGAGAATACCTTTTATTTATGTATGGGATGTATCTTATCTCACTGGGATGTTTATCCTTGGGTTGTTTATTTATAACCTATATATAATTCCTGTATGCTAGTGTGAAATTAGTGTTGTCTGTTTAAACTTAATACTGTGCAGTTTCTGTTTGGAGTTTGTTTATTTGTGATGAAAAAAGGCAAGTTTATTTGTGACAAGAAAAAAAATCAGAGGATAGAAATTTATCTGTGGAAATATTTTGGATTGTATTAAGGCCAACAGAGTCAAACGTAATTTCACAGCTTTTGTACAGGGTTTGTATAAACGAAAGGTTTTTTTTTGTGTTTTGGTGTCGTAGGTTGGGTGGGTGGAGACAGGAAACAGGTTGTGTTTTAGCACCCCCTTCATCTGCCAGTCTAACCCTTTATTAAAATTTGTGTAAATACTTTTCATATCTTTTGTAAATTCAGAAATGTGTAAGTGCATATTTCAAGTTTATTTCAGGAAGGAACTGTATAAACAAATAAACATTAGTATATCAAAGCAAAGGTGAGATTTATTTCAAATTAACCCTGTACAAACAAGTATTAGCACATCAAAGCAGGTGTGTGCATATTATAACAATCTAAAACATGATGAAGAACTCGAGAAGATGTGATTATAAAATGCTTTAATGCAAAGGTTTCTGTACAGAAGTGGGTGGATCTCACAGACATCATGAATTAAATTAAGTTTGGGTTGGTGAATGCAGGCTGGTAAAACAAGTCAGTTTAGAAACAGAAAATGTATTTAAACTGCATCTGCAAACACATTTGACATACGGTAGTTTTATTTTACACTGCATGCATGTTTTTTTTTTTACAGCTGATCAGTTACTAATAGCAGTAAGTAACAGTAGTTACTCTCAGTAGAGTTAGTATTCATATTACACATAAAACAATGTTCTTGGTTTCTTGTTTGAAGATGCTGATGTCTGCTGGTTTTACACCCTTTACAGTAAAAACAGTACATGTCCAAATACCTTAGGTGTCTCAATAGGTGTCCATATAGTGTATATTATTATTAGATATGATTTACTGGCTTAGTCTAAAACCTCTTGGTTGACCATGGTTGATTTCTTTGGTCAGTTTACTGATTGCCGTTGGTATGGAATCTGCTGAGATTGAGAGCATTACTAACTTTAAGTGACTTGTGACAAATCAAGTGTTTAACAGATGAAAATGTACATGAAAAGGAACATTACTACTTTATTTAATCATGACAAAGGTTACAATGCAAAAAAAGACCAAACGTTTACTCTCACTAGGAAAATTCTTAATGAACTAAGCACGAACAAAACAGTATATGTATGGCTGCGTGAATATCAAGAAACCCTAAACACACCAGTGTTGTTTTATTTACAAGTCTCTTTGAGATGAATGTTTGTCAAATATGTTGTATTTAAATGCCCATATCAGCATGCAGTATATTTGATTTTGTCTCTCTGCAGAGGTTGACAGTTATTGCTGTTCTCCTCCAATGCAACAGTAAGATTTGTGACAGCAGTTTAATATAAAAACACACTTCAACAACATAAATATAATCAGGACAAAACAAAATGAACCACTGACAAAACCTAAGATGAATAGAAGATATAAATATTAAAAGGCAATAGAAAATGCCTAAGTCTGTTTCAAATAAAAAAAAAAATGATTGTTCCAAATTTAAAAGAAATCTTATAACAGTACATGAAATAAAATTGACCCAGAAAAAGCATTACATTTACTGAATAATGTGTTCTTACAAATGCAACATCTTAACATTTCTTTGAACTTTTTCAGCTTAAAGATTAAGTTTGGCAGTGAAAAGCAGATCTTTTTCCACACATCTCAATTTTTGACTATTTGACACATTAAAACCATTGTAGAACATTTGCAGCAGTCTATTAGAAAATCTCAAAATATCTGAGATTTCTTCAGCATTACAGAAATATTAGGAGATCCAGCCCTAATAAAACACATCTGAATTAGCCAATCGCAATTGGCAAGCGTTTACATACAGGCAGATGGGTTAGGATGTGGTTGGATCAAAACTATTCAGATTATAGATCTTTAGGAGTTCATCCTTGCATTATCTAAACTCATAAACGAGATGCAAGTCATAACTAAAATATCACTGTCATATTTATAAATCAAACCGAACGTTCTAGTACTGCTCATGTCTCTCCTGTTTATGATTGTATACACGCAACAAACATCATCAGCCTTTGTGCCTGAAGTCACAACATAATATCTGATGTTGTTCAGCTTCTTGAATGCAACACATATTTACATGAGAATTCTACCTAAATTACTGTCACAAAGATCAAGAGACTGAACTTGAACTCTAGATTTCAGTCAAGAAACACAACAGTTCAGGCTGAGGAAATCAGCACAAACATCATCTTTGAGCTGGTAAAACACATAACCACAAAACTAAGTAATAACAAACAAAAATACAATGCAAAAAAACCACAATGAACCTCAGCTCCCAGGAAGAATGATAAAATAAATATAACCTCAGAAGTGTTAAGTGTTTAGTGTGAATTTAGGGCTAGTGTTTAACAAAAAAGTTGCTACATGCAGTCAGCGACATTACTGGAGCCCTGGCCGATGTCTCGAATTTGGCTGATGTGAGTAGAACAGACAGCAACACCGGCCCCAGCCCGACAATGGGACACTGAGCCCACCAGCTCCCATCTAGAACACACACACATGCAACATCTATTTTTCACCTGATTCAAAACACAGCTGCTGAAATTGCTGTTTTCTCTGCTGCTGAAATGTTTCTGCTTCATATCTCACCTGTTTGTTCGGGGCTCAAAGGCCTCCACTGTATTCAGGTATATGTTTCCATTATGCCCACCCACAGCAAAAACACGCCCCATCACTGAGGCAACACCGACTCCACCCCTTGGCGTGGTCAACTCCGCCACATACTCCCACTGATGCATCCTGGGGTCAAACCTCTCCACAGAGCTCAGTGGAGAATTATCATCGAAACCACCTTCAGACACACACATGCAAAAACACACAAACACACACATGCAAACACAAGATACTTGAGGTTGTTTAAAAGAGATCATGGATCTACAAGAGTCTAGCTAAACATGTTTTTGTTATTAAATGTTTCAGTAACAAATACAGTCATATAAGAATTACAACTATCAAAATGAAACAGAAATTCTGATCTTTACCGACAACATAGAGGCAACCGTTGAGTTCACTGACACCATTTCCAGCACGGCGCTGCCCCATTTCTCGCACATCTGTCCATTTATTCAGATGAGGGTCAAATCGCTCAACACTGGACAGTGATGCAACGCCATCGTTTCCACCGACTGCATACACATAACCCTGTTCACAAATCAAAGTTATTTGAAGAAAAATGAAATACTGGAAACCTTTTATGTCAGTGACGCAAACAGGGCAAAAAAAAAATGATTGTGCAATTTGATTGATCAGTCTGCTGGCAGTTAATCAACAATTTTGATCGATGTATCTTTTACACATCTTCAATAAGAGAGTGAGCACAGAAATACACAACAGCCTGACAGACAGACACAGAGTTCTTCAACAGGACTGTAGCGGGACAGGTATCATTTCTTTATACTCTATAGAAATCGTTTTTATCATACTTCATAAGAATCTGCTTCTCAGCTCTCCTGCCCATGACACAACAGGTTTATTTCTAAGCTGAAAAATTCAGCCTCTGCATTCTGAGCTCAGTGTGTGTATGAATGTAAGTGCACCCATCATTTTGACTTTTTCTGCAAGTGACTGTTTTAAGGGCTGTTTCTGTATTTCTGCCGTGTTTGTTTTATACCCCGAGAGCCACAGAACCAACTCCTCCTCTGGGGGTGTTCATAGGGGCGACGGCACTCCACCGATCCGACTCAATGTCATAACGCTCCACATCACTGAAACACGAGTTATCGTCCAGACCACCAATAGCATAGATGGGACCCCCCAGAGCAGCCAGTGCAATCCCCCTTCTAAACAAACACAAACACTTAGTGGAGAATGTATTCTTTTTTTGCATCCATCTATAACTGATTAAATGTTCAGAATATGGCTTTTGCTGAGTTTATGATTAATTAACCACTTTACAAACAGAACGTTAGACCGTTTAGACATTTTGTGGTACCGCTTTGTGTTCATGGATGCCTTCATCATCCATTTGTTTGTGTGTGGATCAAACATCTCCATGTTCCCAAGATGCTCATTGCCATCATGGCCTCCAACAGCATAAACCTTCCCTGTAAATTGATCCACGTAGAGCTTTCAGACGTGGTGTTAAACTCTGAGACTGACATACTTTACACTGGTGTTTATAACTTCAAAACTGAAGGGCAAAGTAAAGAAAGTGATTCTAAACCAGTGTTGGGGAACTCTTTCCTATCAAGGGCTTTTTAAGTATTTAAAAAATCATTCATGTCATTCACTTGCTTGCAAAGTATTTCTTACATCAAAACCTTAAATTTTACATTTACATTCACAGTGAAGGTCAAAGCAGCTCTTATTTTAAGTCATGTGATACTATCTGCTGGACATGAAGATGCTGCTACTCAAACAGTTTTACAAGCCCAATCCTTGAGAATTCATGGCATGTACACTGCCTATAGTTTGAGGAATTCAGATAAAGATGTTATTTTGTGCAGATGTTATTTTCATGTTTTTTTTTTTAATGATTGTAAATAGAATAAAAAAATCAAATTCTATATGTTACCTGTCGCTGCTCTAAACAATAAACAACATTCTCCTTAGAACGGCATCTATCTCAAGCAATCACTATTTGTGCTTTACCTCCCACTGAAATCACTCCCACGTGTCTGCGTCTGCTGTTCATCTCAGGTCCAAAGAACCAGCTGTTTTTACTGATGGAGTAACACTCGATACTGCGGAACGGGTCACCTGAACCCCCCCGTCCCCCCACACAGAATAACACACCTGTCAAAGATCAAAGGCAGAAGCTGTCAGCTCATCATAAGACATCTAAAGCCTGGAATGACAGAAAAACAAATAGCTACACTTTCTTGACCAGAACCATGGCTGTAGTTTCTGACCTGCGGTGTGTTTGCGGGGTGTCGTGCGAATTGAATACTCGAAGTCAGGAACGCTCTTGTTACTAAGGTGCAGGTGATAATTGCGTGCTTCATCTAAAAGATCTCTGCAGTTCAAATTGGCCTTGATCATTTCCTCTTTAGCAACAGTGGCTGTGAGAAACTCTACTGGCAGCAGGGGAAGACGCACCTGCATGAGAAAACAAGGTGTGAGTGACACTGACCTATGAACAAATCGGAAGATTCAAATTGAACATAAATACGAGGGCATTTCAAAAACTATGGTAACAAGACTTTCAACAAATTCTGCCAGACTCACAGCTAACCTGAGATACAATCTGATCCAGCCAGACCTCATGGTGCTTGGCATTTGCTTTCAGCCACTTGACTGCAGCGTTGTACACTTGAGTCTCAGCCTGAATGTTCAGGTCACTGGAGGCCAGCAGTGTTTTCAAGTGCTGCGGTGAGACACAGATGAAATCTTCACACTCCACTACTTCGCTGAAATGTTCACACGCATAACGGTCGGCCATGTCCATCAGGTCCACCCTGTTGTGACTCTCTGCAAAGGTGCGTACGGCCAGGCAGTTGGAGGGATGGAAATGAGCTTTCATGTACTCACAACAGGCCCGAGCGATCAGCTCTACCTGCAGGATGCATGCTGCATACAGCAAGGGCTGTACGTTATCCACTGTTAGCTTTAGCCGTGAAGAGTAGGCAAAGTGCACCAAGTCCTGGATGGCATCAGCGTCAAAATCACGTATCTCAATCAGGTCCTGTTTGGCTTCAGCCATGTCTGAGAGGAACATGGCACGGAAGTACGGAACAACGCAGGCTAAAACTAGTTTGTGACATGGAATTAGTCTATTTCCAACCTTTAATGGAAAACGTAAGATGCATTTAAGGAAAACCACTAGAAATTTTATGTTGATAGGAGACAAATTTTGTCATTTCTTCAAATATTGTGACATTACAGAAGCAATTAAATACCTTTAGTGTGATGTCACAGAGCTGTCCGTTTTCATAGAACTGTTGGAGGGAATAATGGAAATCCTTCCAAGCTTCATGAGCTTCAAACACAAAAGATCCATCCCCCTCACTGTCAGATGACTGCGATGAGCATTTCAGCTGTTTTCCATGTTCCAGCACCATTTCTCACTCACACACACGAACACCTGCACAGAAAGACACATTACCTATCAACAGCAAGACAGTATTCAGAACAAATGAAGTTAAAAACATGCTACTTCTGTTAATAGTCAGATTAACATGACACAGAATAAGTATTTACAGACTAGAAGCTTGTTACCATGCAAGACTGATTTACTGTTCATCATCTCTGTGAAATGGCTCCTCTGAATGGACTTAGTCTCTCTCTCTCACATGTACACACGTACACACACGTACACACACACACACGTACACGCGCACACACGTACACGCGCACACACGTACACGCGCACACACGTACACGCACGCGCACACACGTACACGCGCGCGCACACGCGCACACACACGTACACGTACACACACACACGTACACACACACACGTACACACGTACACACAGTTATGGTTTGTTCAAGCATAACAGTGACATTATTCTTTACAGTAATATACTTATTTAACACCAACTTTATTAGATCATATGAATAGCAAACATACACATTCATATTACTACACAAGGCAGGACAACGACTGTCAAACAAAAACAGAATAAGAGTTCCTGCAAAATTTAAAGGTTTATTTTTAAGAGAGCTGCTAATAGATCACATTATATCTGACTTACAAATAACACCATCCTACACTACACAAACTCCACTGGACTTCAGTTAAGTTTATTGGGCAATATTTTACATTAATGAGACATTTACCTCTGTCCTTAAGTTGTTCTTTGTTTCTTACGAATACATTAATTATTTTTTCTGACTGCGTCTGTTCAAACCAACAATAACACAAGCTAACCCATCAAAGGACAGATAAGGCAGTTAAAAATCCACACCGTTATCACAGGTCAATATTTCTGAAGACTCAACATAAAATGTAATCGTATTGCAATAAATGTAACGTCTGTATTGAGATGTTTTACCTCATTTTCTACAACAGCGCAACCACTCTGGAAGAACCGACTGCATTTCCGGGTTATTGTTCGCCATGAATTCTGGGAAGTTGAGTTCTAACAATTAGATAGTAAGTAGTGTGTTAAGCACGCTTTTTTATTTTGAATGTTATGTATAGCATATTATACAACAGTGATGTCGTTTATAGTCAAATCTGTTAGTGCCTGCCAAATCACATCACATACACATTTTACATGACACCGAAAGATAAACATAATAATTACAGAATAATCGGGGAATAGGGTTGAGATACCCACAGCTAACGTTAGCTATAACAGACATCAGTACAAAAACAAACTACAACTTTGCACTACTAATGCAATGCTCCACCAGTTGAGTTACAGGAAGACTAATCATTAATGTGATCTTACAAACAGAGTGCTGTTTCTATAGTGTAGTATGTTACATAAAATATAAAACTGTATATTGTATGTAAACACAGACACAAAGCACACATATCTCATAAGCATGTACATTGTGCTTATGTAAGAGTTAAGATTCTGCATTTATAAGCCTGTAGAAGTCATACGACCATACCAATGTTATCAGTAAAATCAGCTATCAAACATTAACATTTCTCCATTATTAAGCTTCCATTTATACTTTTCAGCTCTTCAACTGTGTCTTACTTTCAAGGAAGATCTACGAATCACAGTAACCCATAAACCATACAGAGTATATATGATGTAATTTTCCACGTAATTCATAGAACCTTAAAAAGAAAAATCAGATCACATATTGTTTTTCACAGAATATGGTCTGAAGTATTTTCCCACTTATTAGTATTTGCAGATAACATTCTGAAATATATGCTTGCCAGAACAGCTGTGGCCCAATAGTTAGAGTCAGACTTGTAACTCGAGGGTTGCATGTTCAACTCTCAATGTTGGCGGGAAAATGACTGTTGTGCCCTTGAGCAAAGCACCTTTCCCCCAATTGCTGCCCAAGTGCTGCAGTAAATAGCTAGCCACTACTCCAGTTGTGCATGTGCTCATGGCTTGCAGTGCGTGATCACTACTCAATGGATGGTTTAAATACAGAGGTCAAATTCTCAGCATGGGTTACCATACTTTGCAGTCATATCACTTTACTTTTATATTTGTCTTTGGAAGTCTGACTTGGCAAGCTGAAGTAGTATTAGACAAGTGTGTCTGCAAAATATTTTAATATAAATGTGTATGTATGCATAGATGTTACCTGACCCACCAGGTGCGAACAGCAGTAAAAACACATTTACAATAGTCAATTGTCACACAGTAACACATTGTGACACTCACAGCTAATGTCAGCTATCACATCATCAGTACAATAACACACTGTTAGACACACAATTACAACTAATGTCAGCTATCACAGTCATCCATATAGTGATAACACACTCATGAGTCAGATGAGGTCAGTTGATTGATGGTGGTTTGCAGTGTTCAGTCCAGTGATGTGCAGCTCATGGGTCTTCCTGAGGACAGTCTGACTGGCATCCTGTTTTGACCTGTAAGGAAGTAGTAGACCTATATTACAGTAGAATAGAGCATTTAAGATTAGGGTTAGGGATAATTTACCACTGTATGTAGAAGTACAGTAATGTACACTAATCTCACATGTCTAAAATATGTGGAACTCTATGTCTAAATTTATAATGTGTAACAGATATGCATATATTTGTAACATCACGCCAGCAGAGGGAGCCCTCACCGGAATACTGACTGCTCATGCTCCCTCTGCTGAACTCTGAACTTTGAACTCTGAACTTACTTCCTGTTTGGCATCTATATAAACCTTGCCACATGGCCACGTTGTGAAGTATTGCCAGCTTTACACCTGAATACTAAGCATTCTCTTTTGCTGCCTGCTTTCCTGTGTTTTACCTATTGTTTGGTTCTCGTTTTCTGATTTTTGCCTTGCCCCTTTGTTTGACGCCTGGATCGGACTGTTTGTTTAGATATCGATTCTCTGCCTGGATTTACGACCTCTGATTTACGTCTCTCCCTTTTGTTGTGTTGCATGGTTGGACTGTCTATGTTTATTACGACCCTTTGCCTGTACTTTCGACTTTGATTATGGATCACCCCAATAAACATCCGCAACTGGATCCTGCTTCAGCTTCTGCCTCAGCCCCCTTACAATATTATTAGAAATCATTGTCTTTTATGTGAGGGGTTAAATTATGTAGGTGGTTGGTAAATGTTTAACAAAACATGCTCGTGAATGTGTGACCCTAACTAAATGACTAAATGTAAATGTAACTGATCTAGAAACCTTTTGTCATGGCCTAGCAGGGGTAAAACACACTGACACACAGCAACTACAATTTCACAAATAATGTTATTGTCAGGGTCCTGGCTTCCTGTCCTTTTTAGATTATATCGCCAGGATCCTGACATGCCCCGTGATCCTGACTTTTTCTAGTCTTGGTTCTTGTTTCTTGGAGTCTGGATCTGAACTCATGCTCTGTGTTTAGTGTCAGAGCGTGTTGTTTAGATCCTGACTTCTTCTAGTCTTGGTTCTTGTTTCTTGGAGTCTGGATCTGAACTCATGCTTTGTGTTTAGTGTCAGAGCGTGTGGTTTAGATCCTGACTTCTTCTAGTCTTGGTTCTTGTTTCTTGGAGTCTGGATCTGAACTCATGCTCTGTGTTTAGTGTCAGAGCGTGTGGTTTAGATCCTGACTTCTTCTAGTCTTGGTTCTTGTTTCTTGGAGTCTGGATCTGAACTCATGCTCTGTGTTTAGTGTCAGAGCGTGTGGTTTAGATCCTGACTTCTTCTAGTCTTGGTTCTTGTTTCTTGGAGTCTGGATCTGAACTCATGCTCTGTGTTTAGTGTCAGAGCGCGTGGTTTAGCTCCTGTTTTGTCTTGGTTCTTGTTTCTGAGTCATCTGAACTCATGCTCTGGTCTAGTGTCAGGCGTTGGTTTAGACCCCGCCCCTTGTTCTCTTGGTCTCGTCTGCGCTGCATCTCAACTCATGTTGGGTCTTGTGTTAAGCACATGGTCTCTGTTTTGTTTACATTCCCCATGTGTTCTGTCTGTGTGTTATTTAATGCCCCCCTTGTTCTCTGTCTGTGTGTTATTTAACTCCCCGTGTGTTTATCTGTGTGTTATTTAATGTCCCCGTGTGTTCTGTCTGTGTGTTATTTAATGTCCCCGTGTGTTCTGTCTGTGTGTTATTTAATGTCCCCGTGTGTTCACTGTCTGTGTGTTATTTAATGTCCCCGTGTTCACTGTCTGTGTGTTCTTTAATGTCCCCGTGTGTCCTGTCTGTGTGTTATTTAATGTCCCCGTATGTTCACTGTCTGTGTGTTATTTAATGGCCCCGTGTGTTCACTGTCTGTGTGTTATTTAATGGCCCCGTGTGTTCTGTCTGTGTGTTATTTAATGGCCCCGTGTGTTCACTGTCTGTGTGTTATTTAATGGCCCCGTGTGTTCTGTCTGTGTGTTGTTTAATGGCCCCGTGTGTTCTGTCTGTGTGTTGTTTAATGGCCCCGTGTGTTCTGTCTGTGTGTTATTTAATGGCCCCGTGTGTTCTCTGTCTGTGTGTTATTTAATGGCCCCGTGTGTTCTGTCTGTGTGTTATTTAATGGCCCCGTGTGTTCACTGTCTGTGTGTTATTTAATGGCCCCGTGTGTTCACTGTCTGTGTGTTATTTAATGGCCCCGTGTGTTCACTGTCTGTGTGTTATTTAATGGCCCCGTGTGTTCACTGTCTGTGTGTTATTTAATGGCCCCGTGTGTTCACTGTCTGTGTGTTATTTAATGGCCCCGTGTGTTCACTGTCTGTGTGTTATTCAATGGCCCCGTGTGTTCACTGTCTGTGTGTTATTCAATGGCCCCGTGTGTTCACTGTCTGTGTGTTATTTAATGGCCCCGTGTGTTCACTGTCTGTGTGTTATTCAATGGCCCCGTGTGTTCACTGTCTGTGTGTTATTTAATGGCCCCGTGTGTTCACTGTCTGTGTGTTATTCAATGGCCCCGTGTGTTCACTGTCTGTGTGTTATTTAATGGCCCCGTGTGTTCACTGTCTGTGTTATTCAATGGCCCCGTGTGTTCACTGTCTGTGTGTTATTTAATGGCCCCGTGTGTTCACTGTCTGTGTGTTATTTAATGGCCCCGTGTGTTCACTGTCTGTGTGTTATTTAATGGCCCCGTGTGTCCTGTCCGTGTGTTGTTTAATGGCCCCGTGTGTTATTTAATGGCCCCGTGTGTTATTTAATGGCCCCGTGTGTTCTGTCCGTGTGTTGTTTAATGGCCCCGTGTGTTCACTGTCTGTCCGTGTGTTATTTAATGGCCCCGTGTGTTCTGTCCGTGTGTTATTTAATGGCCCCGTGTGTTCACTGTCTGTCCGTGTGTTATTTAATGGCCCCGTGTGTTCTGTCCGTGTGTTATTTAATGTCCCCGTGTGTTCTGTCCGTGTGTTGTTTAATGGCCCCGTGTGTTCACTGTCTGTCCGTGTGTTATTTAATGGCCCCGTGTTATTCAATGTCCCTGTGTTCGGTCCGTTTTCTTTCCTGGCCTTGTCTGGTTTCCCGTCTCTTGTCTAGTCCGTTATCTTTCCCCGAGTCTTGTCTGGTTTCCCGCATCTCGTATCTAGTCTGTCGTTTCTCGAGTCTTGTCTGGTTTCCCGCATCTCGTATCTAGTCTGTCGTTTCTCGAGTCTTGTCTGGTTTCCCGCATCTCGTCTTGTATCCAGTAGTCTTGTTTCCTGGTCACAGTGAGTCTTGTCACTTTCTTATCTCGTCGTGTTTTTTGTCCCGAGTCTTACCCTGTCTGTTTTTCCGGTTTTTAGTTTCGTTTTGAGCTCTTTGTTCAAGTGTTATTGCTGTTTTTGTTAACGTTTTTCACCCTCGTGGGTTGTTTTGTTTTATAAATAAAGAGAGCTTTTTCAGTTTAACGCTGTTAAACTGAATACAGTGTGGAGTTCCGAGTGGAATGTGGTGCACACCACCACCTCCACCCCCCAACCCCCACCTTTTTAATGCAGGTTTAGTAAGTGGAATGTCCCCTGTTTTTAAATGCAGGGTAGGGTAATATAATGTTTCCATATGGATTTATGTAGCATTTCAAAATGCATGTAATGTTAACTGTCTCATTTTGTAGATCATTCCATATCACAGTAAGCTCCAAGAAATGCCTTTTAAACATGCTATCCTGGAAATTGGTCATCAGCTGTAGCCTTAAGCATTTGTTAAAGGTTTTTTTTTTCCTGGGTATTTTTATGGTTTTGTATGTTCTGTTTAGTGTATGCTGTTATTGTATTGTTACTTGTTGTACTTTTACATGTTAGTTTTGCATCCAGTGCTTCTGCTGTGTATTGGAGAAGTGTCTTGCATCATTCTGTTTGTATTGTTAATGGCACAGGAAACAAAACGGTGTTTTGGTAATGGCATGGAAGATTACCATTACCTGTTCCTTGTGTTAAATGCAGCTTTGAAGTGCTCTGTGTTGGGCTGTTAATGTGCCTGTTGTGGCCAGCAGGTGGAACTCTTCGTTTTAAAAGTGCACAAGTCATTCATTCCAAATGGCTTTATTGAATATCAGTGCCTGTGTTTGAATTTGTTTTTGAGTTATTGTTAGGGGGTTAAGCCCCCTGTCTTTTCCAATCCTAGCAATTTTGTTGCCCAATATGTTTTTTTTGAATGTTTTGCATTTCTTTGGCATCCTGTGTTCTGTATTGTGCATGTCCAACTTTTAATGCTTTTGTCTTTCACTTTGCATAGGGGGGTGTTTAGGGTTAGGTTTTATTTTTGACTTGCAGTTGTATTAAATCAGTTACAGCTTCGTTTAACATCCTTGTGGTTTGTGTTTCTCAGTCTACTTTGTACAGTGTTAGCAGTGTGTGTAGTGTTTATATAGTATACATAGTCATTTACCTAATTTTCCTTTAACTTCTATAGGCTGTACTATACTCATTCTTGTATGTATTTAATGCTATTAGCTCTTGTTTATTCCTCATAATTGAATTGAATACAAAGCATACAATTATAACAATCTGCATGGCTCCATGTTAAACTCATTCTGATATTTAGCTGAATCCTAAAGTACTGACTTAAAGGTACATCCTTTTGCTTCAGTAGTCTGTAGTTAAATCTGTCTTTTGTA